>BLSH010111991.1:118819-138961 GCA_018402905.1 Glandirana rugosa
GGTCCCACAGTCTGTAACTACTACTTGATATGGTCTAAAGTCCTTGCTACCTTTGTGTACTATTCCGTAAGAGTCGGTACGTTCTCTTCGAGCTTCTGAATCTTTTATCCAGGTCTTCCTCGTTGGAGTCATATTATCCGGAGGGCCTCCTGACAGGATTGTTTCGAGAGCGGGTATAGACGAGGAGTGCATAAGGACTCCGCGAACCGGACGGTCGTGGGACGTGGCAACTTGCACGTGTGTCTTAACCGGGGGGTCTAGGATTGGCGTTTAGTGGGTCCCGTCAGTATCATTTCATGAATTTGATACGCCTATTTGACCTTTAGAATGTTAAATAAGAGTAAGCTAGCTCCTTCTATTTTCAGGTTTCGATTTTTCCTGAAAGCTTGTAAGATTTCCAGTTTATCCGCATAGTTTAAGTACTTTACTATGACTGCCCTGGGTGATTTGCGGTTAGGATCTGGGGGGCCAATTCTGTGTGCACGTTCAACGGTGCAGGGTGCTGGCAGGCCAAGCGCCTCAGGAATACGTGAGGAGCAGATATGGGCGAGAGCTTTGTTAGGACAGTCCTCCGGGAGGCCTATTATACTGAGGTTGCTCCTTCTGGACCTATTTTCTAAGTCTTCGAGCTTCTCTTGCATGGCTGAGAATGCCTTATCATGTGTTTCCATCGTTCCTGAAATCTGGTATAGTTCATCATCAATGTCTGACACCCTGGCCTCTACTGCAGAGAGTCTGCGGGCCTGCTCTCCTAGCTCCCTCCTTATCTGTGCCATCCCCGCCTGTACTGCAGTATCTACAGCCTTTGATATATTAGGGAGGAGGATTGCAGCTACAGCCTGAGCTATTTTAGCATACTCATCTGTCTGATCCGCGTCCCTGGGCTCCGGGGCCTGTGTTTCCATGCATGAAGCCGCCTGGTCCGCGCTCGCGGCCATCTTGGTACACCCTTGAGCCGGGCCTACAGTTTCAGCGCGGCCCGGAGCAGCTGATTCCGATCGCTGGGGGGTCAGAAAGCGGTCCATAGTGTGCTCGGTGGCTTCCCCTCGCTGGGCCGGTGTTCGTGTGGCGCCGAGTCCCGGTGTGTATTGCTGGTTTTGTGCCTGTGTGAGCGGAGCTGTGCGCGCTCACACTTCCCTCATGAGGCGCCGGAACCGGAAGTCAAGAGGGTCATTTTAACGGCATTGATTCTACCCAACCAAGAGAGATTGCTATTTGACCATGATTTTGGGTCGTTTTCGAGTTTTCAGTATATTGGGGGAAAATTGTGAGAGTATAAGTCTTCTATCTTAGCCGTCAGGTTAATGCCTAAGTATTTAATTGAAGTCGAGCTCCATTTGAAGGGGAAAGAATGCTGCAGGGAGGAAACTAATTCAGGTGCTAGGGAAATGTTCATTCCGTGATTGGGTAGTGAGGTGTGGGGAGACGTGATGAAAAGGAGAATGTCATCCGCAAAGAGACCACATTTATGACACTGAGAGCCGCAAGACACCCTTTTGATATCTGGGTTATGACAAATCGCGATCGCCAAAGTTTCAATGGCTATAGCGAAAATGAGTGGAGAAAGGGGACAGCCCTGTCTCGTCCCCTTGGCTATGTTTATTGGTTGTGTGTAGTACCCCTGAAGCCTTATTCGGGCTTTAGGGTAGGAGTAAAGTGCCCTGATGATGCCCATGAATCGCTGGCCAAATCCCCATTTCTCTAGAATTGATAACATATAGGTCCAAGATATTGAATCACAGGCCTTCTGCAAATCTAATGATAAGACCATGCCTCGTTGTTTAGGGCTCCCTTCCCAGTTAGGTTGTAAGAAGGAAATGATGTCAATAGCTCTACGTATCTGGTCCGGTCCCTGCCATCCCAGGATGAAACCCACCTGATATTTGTGTATGTAGGAATTAATATATGTAGCTAGCCTGTTGGCCAAGATTTTCGTTAAGATTTTAATGTCGTTATTGATTAGTGAAATAGATCTGTAGTTACCTACCTCTTCAGGGTTTTTATCTGGTTTCGGTATCATTGTGTTAAAAGAGGAGTTAAGCTGTGTATCCAGAGGAGTACCCTGTGTTTTGGAATTAAAGAATTTTGTCAAGTGAGGGGCTAGTGTCCCAGCAAAGGCCTTATAGTAGGGGACAGACAGTCCATCTGGACCTGGGGCAGACCCTTTTCTTAAGTCCTTGATGATCCCCAAGATCTCCTCCTCCGTAATATTTGCCTCCAAAATTAGTTTATGCTCTACTGTCAGGGAGGGGAGGGGGATGTCATCAAGGAACGTTGGAGGGAGTCTTTATGGCTCTGGTCTGGAGCGCTGTATAGGTCCGTGTAAAACCTGTGGAAGGTGTCAAGGATTTTCATTGGAATGGTGGAGAGGCCTTTTTCTGGAATTCTAATTTTAGGTAGAGCGTAGTGGTGGGGACGGGGAGACAGCCTTACTGAGAGCATTGTGCCTAGTTTATCGTTCTGTGTGTGAAATTTTTGTCTGCTCCAACGAATAGATTTTTCTGGTCTGGCCATTATTAAGATCTAATCTAGCTTAATCAAGTTGGGCAGCGAGAGTTCTGGAAGGCTGAGACTTATGGAGAGCCTAGAGAGAAATATATGATTTTTCCAGTCTGGTGAGATCCACAGATCTCTCTTTCTTTATTTGTGAAGACATTTGAATGAGTTTGCCTCTGATGTAGGCTTTATGAGCTACCCAGAGGATTTCTGCTGAGGCCCCTTCTGTGTTGTTAAGAAGGAAGTATTCCTTGAGGGATTTATTTATCTCCGTGACTCTAATGGGGTCAGTAAGCAGAGATTCATTCAGTCTCCACTGAGTTTGTCTTGCAAAGTTGGAGTCGGAACGAATTTGCAGAACTATGGAGTGGTCTGAGAGGGCTGTGTCGACTATTCTCGAGCTCAGTACTAGGGGTGTTGTGTTTGTCTGTACTAGCAGATGGTCAATACGTGCGTAGGACTTGTGAGGGGAGGAAAAGTGTGTGAAGTCTCTCTTGGTTCGGTTGAGTTCCCTCCAGATATCTGTCATATTGAGTGAATGAAGCAATATGGCTAGTTTCAGACTCGCTTTGGAAGTGCGCGTCAGTTGGTCTCCGTTGGGTCTGGATTTGTCAAGTCCTTGATCAGAGGCTATATTGGAATCGCCCCCCAGAATGACTCTTCCCTCTAAATGAGGTTGAATGGTGTCAAATAGTGATTTAAAGAAGCTGTACTGACCTTTATTCGGGGCATAATAGGAAAGTAGAGTGTATAAGTTCCCATCTAATGTTCCTTTGATTAAGATATATCTCCCTTCTGGATCTTTAATTTCCATAAAGGGAGAGAAACCGCAGGCTTTGGAAATCAGGATCGCTACCCCTTTAGTTTTGGAAGAAAGCGGGGAAGTGTGAGTGGAGGAATTTAGGGTTGTATCGTGATGGAAAATGGGTTTCCTGAATCAATACTACGTCAAATTTAAGAGATTTGTAATGATTCAGAGCTTTCTTCCGTTTTATAGGGGAATTGAGGCCCTGTGCATTGTGGGTAGCAATTTGGAGGTGTCGTAGGGTGGTATTAGCCATGAAGCCTGTGGAGGACCAAGCTAGTGTACACTGCAGCACTCACCCCAGTCCCAGCAGTTCCCAAAGAGTGGGAGAGGTGCACGAGGACATCCAGGAACCCCGCCTTGAAACCGGCTGATCTGGCAGCATCTAAAACAGAGGAAAATGTTAGGTGCATTATCAAAGAGACAGAGAAAAAGAAATGGAGGGAAGAGAAGAGGGGGGAGATAACATGACTCAGACACTTTCTCATATTTAAAATTAAGGGTGGTGGTGCCCGAGGGGTTAAGAGCCCCCTCCGACCCACGGTCCCTGCCCTCTTGCGAGGGAACATGCCAGAAAGAGGAAACTGGCAATGAAATAGTATCTTATCCATCTAGGGCAGACAACTTATCCCTAGGAATTCCGAAGAGGTCCCGGGGGGTAAATGGAGGCGCATGGGGACCCACCCCTGCCGGGGTGCCCCTCGGCTGAACTCTATCATAAAAAAGGAAAAACAAAAATCAGAACATGTAAAAGAAATATCAACTTCAAAGGACCCCATCACCATATTGGATGAGAGATCTCCCACAGCTCCCGGCTGGGAGAGAGGAGCTCACATCCTGAACTTGGGAGCCAAATAGAAGACAGTGGCCATAACCTTATCAGAACGCTGGGCAAAAATGTTCACTGAACAACTCAAGAGGGCTAAGAAACAGAAGCAACCTGAAAATAACAAAGTTGTAACAGGCAAAGGAGAGGAGTAGAGAGACCCCAAATACTCGGCTTTCCTGTAATTACAAGAAAAGGCTTATCCAGTTCTGAAGGAGGGGCACGAGCCAAGCAGAAATATGATTAGTTCTGAGCGATTCAATGAAGACTTTATGGTGGTCTGCTGTCTTTAGATTTCTTGTTTTTTGACTTGGTCCAGAGAGGGAGGGAGTGGTCTTTTTGCGTGAGTACCAGCTGGGTCAGTAAGGTCCATTGGGGCTTAGCTTTAGGTGCAGAAGGAGTTTTTCCCCTTCTGTTATAGTTGAGAAGGAGAGCGTTTTACCTTTAAGAATGAATTGAACAGCAAAACGGAAGGCCCACCAATACTTCAGTTCCTTTTGTTGGAGAACTTGCAGGAGCGGTTTGAGGGCTCTCCTTTTTTGGATTGTGGTTGGAGACAAATCGGCAAAAATCTGGACTTGGTGGCCCATGCAGGAGATAGAAGGGTTGGTTCGAGAGGCTTTCATTATTTCTTCTTTGATAGCATAAAAGTGTGGTTTGACTATTATGTCCCTTAGTGAACCATTTTTTCTTGGGGGGACCCAGGGCTCTATGGGCCCTGTCTAGCTCCAACCTGTGTTTAGGCATGTTGGGTATTAGGGTGTGAATCAAATCCTGAACAGCAGGGACGACTTCGGTGATGGATTCCGGTAAGCCCCTCACCCTGAACTTGTAAAGTCTCGATCTGTTTTCGAGATCGTCTATTCTGTCCTGCAGAATTTGTATATGAGCCGAGTTTTGGTTAGTTCTGGCCACGGTAATGTCCAATTTTTGTTCAATAGCTTCCATTCTGGAGCCTAAATTGTGAAAGTCTGCTTTTATGTCCCTAGTAATTTTCACGGGAGTGTTCGCCAAACCTCTTTCCAAAAGATTTGAGAACTTGAGGAACAGGTCCTCGGTGTTGGAGGGAGATTCCTGAGCTGGAGGGCTGAGGTTAAGGGGCTCAGTCTGAGTGGAAGAGAGGTGGCCCGCCGGGGTGATTGGAAAATCCTCAATTGTGTGGCGTAATAACGACTCTGTGGAGGCAGGAGATATAGTCAGGAGATGGTGAGCAGGCGGATTTGACCCCGGAGTTAGGGTGAGGGTAGCAGGGGTTAAAACTGGTCTGCTCTGGTGTTACCGCCTGGGTTTTAGTAAATAGGTGGGCTTCAGCGGTGGCCATGGCAGAGGGGTCCAGGTCCGCCCCTGTGAATAAGTGTACTAGCGACCTTCTAACGTTCGGTCCCAGCATTCATGGAGACAGTAGGGCCCTCCGGTTATGTGTCACCCTGAGATTTGTTACCCACAAGCAAAATTTTGGGTAAAAAGTCTTTTACTGTGTGATCCTCTCGAACACTCCTTTATCCCTTTCTGGGGAGGGGATTCTCAGTCTCTCAGAAAGAAAATAAAATGTTTGGCCTACCTTCCGGTTGCCTAGGAATCCAGACTGTGGGGCAAGGGGCTGGAGGCACTTGTGGGGGTTTCCAATCCGTGTTGCTTAGACCCAAGTTCCTTCCCTGGTGACTTGGGGAGCTGTTGCACCCCTCTGCTGGGAGGTCTGGGGGGTTTGGCAGGAATTTGTGTGCTCCTATTGTCCTTTAGGCCGCACCAGCAGCCATCTTGTTCCTCACAGCTCCTATTAAGACCATTAATGGGAGGGAGAGAGGGTCTGGTGTTCAGTAGCCCTTTATTGTCCTTTCACCCCGGAGGCAGTAGGGCTGGTCTGGAGCCGAGCACCGGGTCTCGGGCAGTTGCTGGTGCTATGCTGTGGCCGTTCCGAATGTTAGGCCGTGGCCATTTTGGCACCCCCTGAGGGGATCAGCGTTGCGGCGGATAAGCTTGGGGGCTTGGTGTCCACAGCAGGAGGGGGTCTTGGGGGGTCAGTCACCCCCGTTCTGGCTCGACCTGACGGTAGCTGAGGGAGCCTGGGGCACCGAAGGCCGGTGTGGAACTCCTGTGTTAAGTGTCCATCCTGGAGCTTCCACACATGCGCGCTTGTCCATGCCATTTGTTTAACTATCCCTTGCTTGTTAGCCCGGAAAATTACCAATATTTAAGATTTGCCTCCCATTGACGAGTTCGCCAAATCTGCCATGAACTGAACCAAGGTACATTCAGCCCATCGCTACAGAGCAGCCCACTGAGCATTAGATGAATTGCTTGACTAGGGTATTGAAGATGCTTTGTCTCCATTCTTCTCAGACCATCACTCCCTTAATCCCTTATAAATAAGCACATGACCACAAGCTGGAGTTAAATGGCCATAGCAGCCTTTTATTAACCACTTAAGGACCATAAGGATTTTCCACATTAGGACCAGAGCACTTTTTGCGATTCGGCACTGCGTCGCTTTAACTGACAATTGCGCGGTCGTGCGATGTTGTACCCAATGAAAATTGCGTCCTTTTTTCCCACAAATAGAGCTTTCTTTGGTGGTACTTGATCACCTCTGCGTCATTTCTGAGCACTGCTATAAACAAAAAAAGAGCGTCAATTTTGCAAAAAAAAAATATATTTCTTACTTTTTGTTAAAATACATATCCTAAAAAAACAAATGTATACATCTGTTTTTGGCTGATTTATATTCTTCCTCATATTTTTGGTAAAAAAAATGCAATCGGCGTTTATTGATTGGTTTGCGCAAAAGTTGCCACGTTTACAAACCATGAGAATTAATTTCTGGCGTTTTTTACAATTTTTTTTTTTTTTTTTTTTACTAGTAATGCCGGCGATCTGCGATTTTTTTTTTTTTATCAGGACTGTGATATTGCAGCAGACATGTTGGATATTTTTGACACTTTTTTTGACCATTGACATTTATACAGCGATCAGAAATTTAAATATCCACTGATTACTGTGTAAATGTCATTGGCAGTGAAGGGGTTAACCTGCAGGGGGTGATCTAGGGGTTAAGTGTGTTCCCTAGGCGTGTTCTAACTGTGAGGGGGCTGGGCTGGCAGGGGCATAAGAGATCTAACTGATTCCAGTGACAGGGATCAGTAGCTCTGTCACAAGTTGCCTGACAGAGCGAGCCATGTTAACATCGGTGGTTCCCCATTTTTGTTCTCTGCTAGGCAATCGCGGTTCGCCGGTAGAGCTCGAGTCCGCCAGAGCCACGACCACACTCCTGCAGAGTGCGGTGGGCACAAGAGCACGATGGCGGCGGCAGGCTCCCACCTGCTACAGTGCACACGCGAGCCGCCGTTTATAGGCGGCGATTCGAGGGACGCTGCCATTCTGCAGCAGTAAATGTACACGAGTCAGTCGGGAACCGGTTAACAAACTGTATACATAACAGGTAAATAACACGTTAAACCCAATTTTACTGGATCCTCAAGGTCCTGGTAGGCAACAAAGAAGAAATTACCTGCATCCAACTTAATTAGGCCTCCAGCCACCACAGCACCGACTTGGAGACAACTAGACGCAGATATTAACATACCAAATACTGGGAGCCGTACCTCAGACGGGTCCCTACCAAGTATATAAAAAAATGTTTTTTGAAAACCTGAAACACTTACAAACGTTTTCAGCAGCGCAATATAATTAAATAATCATAAATATTGTAATATAAAGTGCATATATTAACAGTCCATCTCTAAAAAAGAAGACCAACTGTCCATAAAGTACTGTGAAGATAGTAAAATTGGAACTCAGAAGCTCCTCCACCAGTGTCACCGCGTGAGTACATTAAACACACTGAGGCTCACCAAACATCCCGAGGTGAGTCAGCATGCTATAAGCCAGACGGCAATCTCCCCAACAAAGTACTCCACAGATCCACCTGCTTCCTCCGTCTAGTCTTTCCAACATAGTAACTCGTATGGGAAAAAGAAAAAATAACCTCTCATGGTGTAGTATTTAGTTTAAAAGAACAGTTTTTAATGTTAAAATGAGCTGACATGTCAGAATTTATAAACGGTCATTCGTGTACATATACGAGCGGTTTTGTTACCCGTCCGTGATCACTGTTCATTCACGCTCAACCTCAGCGTCACTTCGGATTCAAATTGGCGCTGAGGTTGAGCACGACGAACAGCTTTCTCCAGATTTTGTTATTGCCGGATGGGACTCTGTAGTTTGGAGATCCCTAAGTGACTTGGGTGGGACGGGATCTCCAACCCTGTGTCCGGGTCTTATGGACAACCAGCAGGTTGTGTGCCCAGGTGGACACAGCCATTTTAACGAGGGACTGGTGAGAGCAGGAGGGGGAAGGAAGTTGGAGGATGAGCAGCTTGCTGCTGCTGTTTCAAGACAAACCCCTGTCAGCAAGACTGTCTGCCCTGTGGGAGACTGCAGCCCAAGTAAGAGGGATTCTATGCCCAGGGACTGGGAAAGGCTGGCCAGCTTTTAGAGTCAGGGAGAATAAAGAAGCCAGTGGGTCCAGGGGGCTGGAAGGAATCAAGTCTGTTGAGATCAAGCAGAGGAACTGCTGATAAGAGAGCCAGGTGGCTTGGTATGTTTTTGTATAAGTGCTAATGAAGTTTGAACCCCTGCGTGGGAATTCTGAATGGACTGTTTGTTTTGTTTTTCCATTTAATAAACGTGGGCTACCAGGCCCTTAACGATAAACGCCTGTCTGACGTGGACTCACTGCCCAAAGAATGCATCTATCACTTGAGTTAAACACCCCCAATATCACAAGTGGTTGGAAGATGCAGGCGTTCAGACGGTGAAATCCAGATCTCTGCTCCAGTGGTGAGTCGTGTCAGGAACTGCTGCTAGCTGTGTGTGGCAGCCAGGCAAACTGTATTGCACAGGAGTTCATTTGATGGACTGTGTTGAATGCAGTTGGTGTACCTGTGGAAGGGAGCTCAACGTGGCCTGAGAAGATGTCTCCACCTAGAAGAGCCGGGCCAGAGGGTCCAGGGGTGTATGAGAAGGTTCGGGTGAACGGTTCAAGCGGAACCAGAATAAAGAGTGGGGTGCAGTGCAAGGGGCTAAGATCTGGGCCTCTGAATATATGCAACCCATGCTACCTACAGAGGGGGTTGGGGACTTCTTGGAAAAATTTGAAAGGTGTGCGGTAAAAAGAAAATTGCCTAGGGACCGTTGGCCAGAATTGCTACCCCTATTACTGACTGAGTTCCGTTCAATTTACCATTTTATGGATTGGGACCAGGATGACTACCACAAGTTTAAAGAGGAAATCCTTCTTAGAGGAATGTTCCAGTGTGTCACGGTCCACCAGCAATGCTCCAGGGGGGGAGAGGGGTCACCTGATGGCCAAAGTATTGGAAATGCAGAGAAACACAACGTTTTGTGTCATGGCTGCTTGGGAAAAGTGGTCAGCCCAGCAAGGAGTTTGCAACAGCCAGCATCCTGCATGAGGTATAGCCAACCAGCTTAGGAGTGCAAGTCTGCCGTTACCCCTAGCAACAGGGGTCTTTTGTTACCTGCAGGAGGTGTCAGCGGGTCCGGAAAGGCTGCAGTGTTGCTCCATGACCACATGGGGGAGTCAGCCTGTGGAGACACCACACATGTAAGACATTGCAATCGAGTGAAGGCTATGACACCAGCTACAGGAACTGGTAAGACTGTTTCAATTTGTGGAACTTAACCCAATGAAGTGGGAGTGTGTCCAGTGGGGAGATCCACTGTGTGTATGGACATAGACTTGCTGCAGTGTGCTACCCAGGGCAGTGGGGAGGCACAGCGTAAAGCCCACATGGCAGCAGGGCTAAAGACTGGAAAGGACATGGGGACTCTGTGTGTGCCTAATTCAGCAGAGTGCTGGAAAAGTTAAAGTAGGGATGACCAAATCTGTTCTTGTGCCATGTTCCCTAGTGGCAGGTACTGCAGAGTTGCCCAGGGAAGCTTCCAATGAGCTTGCAGTGACAGAGCAGGAGGGTTTCCCAGGTCAGCTATGGAGCTGCCCAAGTAGAAAAGAGTTCCCCTTTAAAGAGAGAGGGAGGTGTGAGGAGTAGCTCACAGGCTTTGGTGGGTAAGGGTCAGAGACAATCGACAAAAAACAGTTAGGTGTACATGTAATGAGAATGCTGATGGTCATGCTGACAAAAGTGTTACTGTTGGCAAATGTGATGTTATTGGGGATAATGACATTGGAAAATGTGTTTCTTATAATGTCATGTCTGAGAATGTTGGTAATATGTTCACTACCGATGATGGGAGCAGGATGTCTCCAATGACTGGCAGAGGCACAGGATTGTCTATGGGAGTCTCATGGGTTCTCCATGAGTTAGAGCCAGGAGCTGTCCAGGATGGTTCTGGTGAAACAAGGGGGCACGTTTGTCAAATTGGTGTATTGCAGCATGCCTTGGGTGACAAAGCATTATCCCAATGCTAAGTGACAAGTGTGCTGTTTTGGTTAATGAATCCCAGGTTCCTGTGAAGCCTTCTACAGCAGGTGATGCAGCGCTGTGGAGTGCCCACGATGGAACCACAGGCGGCTGGGTGTGCAAGGTAGCACTGGCAACACTAAATAAAGTGACAATGAATTACAAAGCAATGATGTGTAATAAAGGTGTGGACAGACCACCTGCTATGGCCAACAGAGGGATCGCAGAATGGCCGGTGCTCAAAGGCACATTAGCCCCCACAAAGGTTGATGCACTCCAGTCTGAAAGAACAGTTCAGGGCATGAGCATGGACAATGTGTTGTCCCCAGCCCCACCGCTGAAAGGAAAATGTCAAAGTGACAATGTAAGGAATGTTGACTTGCAGAGGCTCATTGTGGAGTTAGAGGGGATGAGGGGGAGACATGCATCTGACAGCGCTCCGGGGGAGCATCAGGCTGTGATGGGTACCTCCAGTGAGGTGGAGGCCTCTCAAGCTGCAGTGAATGAGCCCCTCCACGTCTCTGATAAGGGCAAGATCCCTAAAAAGGTTTTGCATATTGATGCGGAAGGCCTTGAAATAACAGATATGCTAATGGAACTGCTTGAACAGGTGAAAGTACGTTCCTTGTATACCTGGGTTCCCCCATTACAGCTGGATGTGGTGGTGCTGCGTGGTACCAATGGGTGGGGCCCGGTGGTACAAGCTGTGCCAGGTAACATTAATCAGCCATGGAACTGGTTGGTACAGTGCTGGTTAATAGTGTGGCAAGTGATCTCCCAGTTCCATAGGAGGGTGCTTCCAGACACTGTTTGGTATGGAAGGCACTCTGGGGAGCTGCTGGAGACATCAGGTCTCTCCAACTGATGTGTTGACAGAGGACACTTCTACTAGTGCGGTCTGAGGTGTAGCTGAGCAGGGATTAGTAAATGGCGCGGATACTGCCTCACCCACAAGACCTCATAAGAAAGAAGGGCCTGATATGGACGTGGCAAGAGTGGAGATTTCATCTGTCACCTTCAAGGAGGTACAATTCGAGGTACCCAGAGACACTCTAAAATATAATATGGATGGTGTCAGAATGTGACATGGAAAAGTGTGAGCTGGCAAAGATTGGTACTGCTAGCAAGGGGTCATGTGTGGATCAGTGTAATTTGTTAGGACAGCCGCCCATGGAGCATTGGACAGCAGGTGAGGTGGAGCTTGGCAATGGTTCCGTGGAGTATAGATGCTCGTCTGTGTGTGGTTCCTCCTCAGGACTGGTCCTAACAAACACTGAAAAAGAAAGCACTGATGGTGTTGAAAGCTGTGATCTCAGAATTGGTGATCTGTTAAGGATTGGGTCTGTTAATAATGATTTTGTTGCCGTGGATAACCAGAGAAAGGAATTCAAATCTGAAGGACCTATAGTGAAGGGTAAAGCTGATATCAGTGAGTGGAAAGGAAGAATCAGGGAAAGCAGAGTTCCCCTAAGAAAAGAGAGTAAGCCCAGGGACCTCAAGAGAAGAGTGAGAAGGCTGAGTATGAGGAATTGTAGGACCCTGTTTAGATCTAGGGCGGGACGTACCTGGAAACACACCTGGAAGAAGGGTTGGGCCTACTTGACTGACGGCCAGCACAGAGGTGTCCCATCTGCAATTGCTGGTCCAGGTGTTCCTCCCTCCGGATCGAAACAAAGGGGGGGGTATGGAATGATGAGAGTCCCTGTCCTTATGGGATTAGATTAGAAAGGGACACAGAGTTTGCATGTCGGCTGACTGCAAGACTACAGAAAGTAGATTCTAAATGGAGAAAACTGCTCAGGCAGCTTTCTCCAGATTTTGTTATTGCCGGATGGGACTCTGTAGTTTGGAGATCTCCAACCCTGTGTCCGGGTCTTATGGACAACCAGCTGGTTGTGTGCCCAGGTGGATACAGCCACAACCCCTTTGTGTCAACTTGTGTGCATGTTATCAGGCCAAAATCACCAGGGTATGCAAACTTTTAATCGGGGTCATTTGGGTAGTTTCTGTTGTCATTATGATTTAAAAAGAGTAAACACAGTTGATTGATAATAAATGGCTTCAGCCAAACCCTAACCATGGGTGAAGAAAATGTTTTTGTGTTTTCATTCATATTCTCTGAAAAATAGCCAAGAAATCCTAAATTCTACCAGAGTATGTAAGCGTATGAGCACAACTGTATATATATTGTGGCAGTGGGACCCTGTGCTACCTGGCAGGTTGCTGTTTTAGGCCAGATTTTGGAGAGACAGGCACAATGGTTGCACAGGTGTGTGCTGGGCTATTTAGTTTTGACCTGACTATGGCTAAGGGCCCAACCCAACAGACAGTAGGTCATGCTTGTCTAAAGTATTTTCTGTGTTTTTTTCTTTTTTCTCTTGCAGTTCTCCAGAAAAAAAAAAACCTGCCTTCTCTGGGAATCCACTCATAGCCATCAGTGGATCCAACAGCAATCAAACAACTTTATAGCTACTGTCCGACACATCAATTTATCTCAAGATAACATTTCCTGTCATCACTGAGACTGGATAAAAACACAAACTGGTAGGTGATATTGAATATTGTTTTTAACTTTATCGCATGTGAAATAGTTTTGCTTAGCAAAGAAGAAGGTTCTAGAAGGTTCAAATTATTAGCTCAGTTAGGGTTTTTTTCCCCCTCCATTTATATATATGTTTAGTACAGGTAACCAAAAGAGTCAAAACTGAAAGGGAAGTGTATAATTAGCTAATTAATTAGCTAATAACTTCAGGACACTCTGAAAACATGTGGTGTGGTTGTTTCAAGATGCACAATAAGGAGGCACTTGAAGAAAGATGGGCTGCATGGTTGAGCCACCAGAAGAAAGCCATTACTATGCGAATGCCACAAAGTATCCCTGTTAAAATACACCAAACAACACAGAGACAAGCCTCAAACCTTCTGGCACAAAGTCATTTGAAGTGATGAGACCAAAATTGAGCTTTTTGGCCACAACCATGAACCCTACATTTGGAGAGGAGTCAACAAGGCCTGTGAAACACGGAGGTGGATCGCTGATGTTTTGGGGATGTGTGAGCTATAAAGGCACAGGGAACTTGGTCAACATTGATGGCAAGATGAATGCAGTATGGTATCAAAAAATACTGGAGGAACATTTGCATTCATCAGCCAGGAAGATGCGCATGGGATATACTTGGACATTCCAACATGACAATGACCAAAAACACAAGCCCAAGTCGACCTGTCATTGACTACAGCAGAATAAAGTGAAGGTTCTGGAGTGGCCATTTCAGTCTCCTGACCTAAATATCATTGAGCCACTCTGGGGAGATCTCAAATGTGCAGTTCATGCATGACAGCCCAAGAATTTCCAGGAACTAGAAGCTTTTTGCCAAGAGGAATGGGCAGCTTTACCATCTGAGAAGATAAAGAACCTCAACCACAAATACCACAAAAGACTTCAAGCTGTCATTGATGTTAAAGGGGGCAATACACGGTATTAAGAACTAGGGTATGGAAACTTTTGATCAGGGTCATTTGGGTAGTTTCTGTTGTCATTATGATTTAAAAAGAGTAAACACAGTTGATTGATAATAAATGGCTTCAGCCAAACACTAACCACGAGTGAAAGAAATGTTTTTGTGTTCTCATTCATATTCTCTGAAAAATGGCCAACAAATCATAAATTCTGCCAGGGTATGTAAACCTTATGAGCACCACTGTATATATGTATGTGTATATATAGAGTCGAGCAGACACCTGGATATTCGGGTTCGGCGGGTTCGGCCTAATTTCGCAAAAAATGTGCATAGGGAAATAACTTAAAATCACATAAAAACAAAAAATGGAGGAGGAGGTGGATGTGGAGTAGGAGGTTGAGGAGACGGTGACCGTGGTGGTGTAGGTGGAAATGGCGGTGGAGGAGGTAGCCATCACTGTTTTTTGTTTGTTTTTTTTTCTGATTGGGGTAGCCCCCAAAATATTGAGACATATTAAAAAAAAAAAGATCACTATCTGCAGACAAACCCAGAGATGTTCTAGCACGGTTTCACTTTTTCCATATAAAATGTATCATGGTTTATTTTTCATGTTTCTCCTGTTACAAATTCCAATAAAGACTTATGTTCTATTAAAAAAAAAAAAAAAGAATACGTTCACTTAAGTATACCAATGGCTGTGTGAGGCCGGTCTAAATGTCTATTCTGGACAAGTCTTGTGGGATCCATGCCTGGTTAATTTTAATAAACGTTAGCTTGTCCACGTTGGCTGTGGACAGGTGGCTGCGCTTGTCTGTGATAACTAGTGTTGAGCGGACCCGGACTGTAAAGTTCGGGTCCGTACCAAACTTTTAGGTGTCAGGGACCCGGACCCGAACCCAGACTTTTCAAAAAAAGTCCGGGTTCGGGTCCGGGGTTCTGGTAATTTTACTAAAAGTTCTGAAAATTGCTGTAAAAAGGTCCTGGAAAGTCCTAGAGGTCTGCAAAAGGAAGGAAAATGGGGGTAAGGGTGGAACAAGTGTCCTACAAAGAAATGGGGACAGGGAAATAACTAAAAGCATTTAAAAAAAAAAAAATCAAAAATGGAGGTGGATGTGGACCATCTTCAAACTGTGTCTGAAAAGTATTAATTAACGGTAGAAGCCATATCACTGTTCTAAAATCATCTTCAAACTGTGTGAAAAAAGTATAAATAAGCCGGGAGAACCCATATCCCTGTTCTACAAGCATCTGGAAACTGTGTGTTAAACTTTTACTAAAACCGGGAGAAACCATACTACTGTTCTGCAAGCATCTGGAAACTGTGTGTGAAACTTTTACTAAAACCGGGAGAAACCATACTACTGTTCTGCAAGCATCTGGAAACTGTGTGAAACTATAGCAGAGAGAAGAACAGCGATATGGGTTCGCTCTGCTATAGTTTCACACACAGTTTTTAGATGATTTTAGAACAGTGATATGGGTTCACTCTGCTATAGTTTCACACACAGTTTTTAGATGATTTTAGAACAGTGATATGGGTTCGCTCTGCAATAGTTTCACACACAGTTTTTAGATGATTTTAGAACAGTGATATGGGTTCGCCCGGTTTTAGTTTAAGTTTAACACACAGTTTCCAGATGCTTGCAGAACAGTAGTATGGTTTCTCCCGGCTTATTTATACTTTTTTCACACAGTTTGAAGATGATTTTAGAACAGTGATATGGCTTCTACCGTTAATTAATACTTTTCAGACACAGTTTGAAGATGGTCCACATCCACCTCCATTTTTTATTTTTTTATGTTTTTATTTTTTTTTTAATATTTAAAGTTATTTCCCTGTCCCCATTTCTTTGTAGGGCACTTGTCCCACCCTTACCCCCATTTCCTTCCTTTTGCAGACCTCTAGGACTTTCCAGGACTTTTTTACAGCCATTTTTGTGCCTAAAAGTTCGGGTCCCCATTGATTTCAATGGGGTTCGGGGTCCGGGACAAAGTTCGGGTTCTGTCCGGACCCGAACCTGGACTTTGTCCCAAAGTTCGGCAGAACCCGAACTTCCAGAAGTTCGCTCATCTCTAGTGATAACGTCCCCTGCCGTGCTAAACACACGTTAAGACAATACACTGGCTGCAGGGCAGGCCAGCACCTCCAAGGCATAAAGGGCAAGCTCAGGCCATGTGCCCAGTTTGGAGACCCAGAAGTTGAATGGGGCAGACCCATCAGTCAGTACGTGTAGGCGTGTGCACACATAATGTTCCACCATGTTGCTGAAATACTGCCTCCTGCTAAGACGTTGCCTATCAGCTGGTGGTGCTGTTGTTTGAAGCGTGCTGCTGAAAAAGCTTTTCCACATTTCGGCCATGCTAACCCTGCTTTCTGAGGTGCTGACGGTGCAACAGCTGCTTGGCGACCTCTTCCTCCTCCTTTGCCTTGCCTTGTGCTTCCACTGAGCCCCCTGTGTCATTTGGGAATGCCCTCAGCAGCGCGTCTACCAGCGTACGCTTGTAGTAGCGCATCTTCCAATCACTCTCCAGTGAGGGAATTAAGGATGGCACGTTGTCCTTGTAACGGGGATCCAGCAGGGTGGCCACCCAGTAATCAGCACAAGTTACAATGTGGGCAACTCGGCTGTCGTTGCACAGGCACTGCAGCATGTAGTTAGCCATGTGTGCCAGGCTGCCCAGAGGCAAAGTAAAGCTGTCCTCTGTGGGAGGTGTATCATCTGTGTCCTCCGTATCCCCCCCAGCCACGCTCCATTGATGCCCACGAGCTGCGTTGGGTGCCACCCTGCTGTGAACACGGTTCCTCCTCCTCATCTTCCTTGTCGTCCTCATCCACCAGAACTGTGCCCTGGCTTGAAAATGTTTTACCTGGCCTATGCTGGTGCAGGAACCCACCCTCCGAGCCACTTGTGAATGACTGACTGGCCTGATAACCATGGAAATGACCCCTCTTCCTCCTCCTGTGCCACATCCTCTTCCACCATGGCCCGAAGTGTTTTTTCAAGGAGACATAGAAGTGGAATAACACTGAGAACAGCGTCATCGACACTGGCCATGTTGGTGGAGTACTCGAAACACCGCAATATGGTACACAGGTCTCGTATGGAGGCCCACTCGGTCGTGAAGTGGTGCTGTTCTGCAGAGCGACTGACCCGTGCGTGCTGCAGCTGAAACTCCACTATTGCCTGCTGCTGCTCGCACAGTCTCTCCAGCATGTGCAAGGTGGAGTTCCACCTTGTGGGCACATCGCATAGGAGGTGGTGAGCAGGAAGGCTGAAGTTCCGCTGCAGCACAGACAGGTGAGCAGCAGCAGGGTGAGAACGCCGAAATCGTGCACAGACGGCCCACACTTTCTGCAGCAACTCTGACATATCCAGGTAGTTTTTTAGAAATTTCTGCACCACCAAATTCAGCACATGCGCCAGGCAAGGGATGTGCGTCAAACCGGCTAGGCCCAGAGCTGCTACGAGATTTCGCCCATTATCGCACACCACCATGTCGGGCTTGAGGCTCAGTGGCAACAACCACTCATCGGTCTGTTGTTCAATGCCCATCCACAGCTCCTGCGCAGTGTGGGGTTTATCCCCCAAACATATCAGTTTTAAAACAGTCTGCTGTCGTTTCCCCTTGGATGTGCTGAAGTTGGTGGTGAAGGTGTTAAGCTGATCTTGTTATGTAGGGAAGGGATGGCTCGCCTGGAAAAGTAGTGGTGGCTGGGAACCATGTACTGTGGGACAGCCACCGCCATCAGGTTTTTAAAACTGTCCGTGTCCACCAGACGGAATGACAGCATTTCAAAGGCCAGGAATTTTGAAATGCTGGCATTCAGGGCCAGGGATCGTGAGTGGGTAGGGGGGTACTTCCTCTTTCTCTCCAGTGTTTGGGAGATGGACAACTGTAAGCTTCCATGGGACCGTGTGGAAATGCTTGGGGATGGTGGCAGACATGGTGGCGTTGCTGTCACATCGTCCGTTTTGCTGGCTGGCAGGTGACACTGGCACTGTAGAGGTGGTGGAAGAGTCCGAGGCAGCAGCAGAAGAGGAAGCATGAGGAGCCCGAGACCTTTCTTGGATTTTGAGGTGCTTATTCCACTGCAGCTCGTGCTTTGCATGTAGATACCTGGTCATGCAGGTTGAGCTCAGGTTTAGAACATTTATGCCTCGCTTCAGACTCTGATTGTACAGCGTGCAAACCACTCGTGTCTTGTCATCAGCACATTGTCTGAAGAACTGCCACGCCAGGGAACTCCTTTGAGCTGCCTGGGGTGTGCTAGGTCCCTGGGTGTGGTGGGTAGTAGCAGGCGTACAGTCTAGGGGACGGTCGCTCCGCTTTTGCAACCTGCTTCCTCTTTTGCTGTGCTGGTACCTCTGTGTGACCACCACCTCTTCCTCCAAACTGCACATGTCACTCACATGACATTCGTTCCATGTGGGGTCTAGGACCTCATCATCCTCCACATCATCTTCCACCCACTCTTCACCACTGTCCTCCTTGTCAGTCTGCACACTGTGGAAATCCGCAGCAGTTGGCACCTGTGTTTCTTCATCATCAGAGACGTGCTGCGGTGGCGTTTCCATGTCCTCATCCTGAAACAGAAGTGGTTGGGCATCAGTGCACTCAATGTCTTCCACTTCTGGGGAAGGGCTATGTGGATGGCCCACGGAAAGCACACAAGCAGAGTCATCAAAACGCA
Source organism: Glandirana rugosa (assembly GCA_018402905.1). NCBI lineage: Eukaryota > Metazoa > Chordata > Amphibia > Anura > Ranidae > Glandirana > Glandirana rugosa. The sequence goes on from BLSH010111991.1 coordinate 137,538, forward strand.
TAAGAGACTGCTGCATGACTTGGGGCTCAGACTGCTTGGCTGATTTACAAGGGGCTGAGGTGAAAGACAGATGGCCATGGGGTTCAGGTGCCAACTCTGAGCATTCAGCAAGGGACCGGGTGGGAGGCAATGTGAAGGAACTGGAGGCATTGTCAGCCACCCAATCTACTATCGCCTGTACTTGTTCTGGCCTCACCATTCATTGAGTGGCATTCGGGCCTACCATATAACGTTGAAGGTTCTGTCGGCTACTTGCACCTGTGGAAGGTGTTTCACTTGTGCGTGCAGCTGGCACAGATCGACCACGTCCTCTCCTTGCAACAGGAGCTTCACCAACACCACCAACACCCGTAGCACCACGACCACGTCCCTTATTTGACACTCTCCTTATTCTGGACATAAATGTACTATTTAGCAAAAATTTTATAATTTTTTTTAAACCACCAATGTAGACGCACTTTTTATTTTTGTGCAAGAAATGCACCGCTGGCCGCAAATGTATTTAGAATATTTTTTTTTTAAACCAGCAATGTAGACGCACTTTTTATTTTTCTTCAAGAAATGCACCACTGGCTGAAAATGTAGTATTTAGAATTTTTTTTTTTAAACCAGCAATGTAGACGCACTTTTTCTTTTGTGCAAGAAATGCACCGCTGGCCGTAAATGTAGTATTTTGCACAAAAAAAAGCTGGAGGCTGGATCACATGATGCACTGGCCAATCACAGCCATGCTATTAGTAGGCATGGCTGTGATGGCTTCTAAGGGCAAACAAGTGAAACACTCTGCAGCTATTCAACAGGCGTGAAAAAGGCGCAAAAAGGGGCGCATGCGCGCAGCGGCACCGAGCAGTTATGCACGTGTGAAGCTCCGCTCCAGCTAGACACGAGACCGCGGGCACGAAAGAACTCGGGACCCCGTTTCTACTACCCAACGACGGCGGAACCCTCACAGACCCTGGGGGAACAACCAGAATGGTTTTAGGATCCTCCAAACAGAAGATAAAGTCGCGGAATATCCGCGATGCTCTATCTCGCCAGGGATCCAAGATGGTGCCGGCACCTGTTACAAGGCCGAACACTCCCCGCTCTCACAAACAAACGCCAGGCTCTTCTCAGCATTCAGGCGGAGGAGACACAGACTCAACATCGGGATCCGATGCAGGTAGCACACACACGGTAAAGCGTGCTGATATGTTCTCCAGGTTTGAAGCTATGCTGCAGAAGGCCTTGAAGCAGACCTCTGATCACATAACTGACAAACTCACCAAGGAGATCAGGGAGCTGGGCATGAGAACTGCTGAACTTGAGGTAAGAGCTGATGACATGGAATGCTGCATACAAAACAACACAGCCGAGATTGAGAATCTGAAAGAGGAAAACTCTATGCTGCAAACCAGGCTAGAGGACTTTGAGAATAGGGCCCG
>BLSH010111991.1:144755-158934 GCA_018402905.1 Glandirana rugosa
ATATCCACTCTTCTCCTACCCACTCCGAAATCGGTACCCGAAGGCTAATTAGATATACCACCCTCACATCACCGAAATAGACCTAGCAAATCTCCGAATATTGGGGGCGTGTCACACTAAGTTACTACTATACCTCACTCCCTTTCCCCTTTCCGCCTCCTCTCTCTTCCCCTAGCTCTCCTCGGTCTCTCACTTTGTCTTTCCTCCCTTCATGTCTCTCCTCCCTCTTTCCCCTTTTTTTTATTATGGACTGCATACATATTGACTTACAGCCTTGAGGGCAGAGCCCATTCAACGCTGGCATCAGCTCTGCCTTGAAGATTCTGATATCCAAGCTCTGATCGACATGTGAATATTGTATGATTCCTTTTTGGGTCACACTGTGCGGGGGTTATAAGCCTCTAAACGATCCAGATAAAGCCACTACACTCCCACCATATAGATTAATCGGAAGCCCATGGCTAAAGCCTCACCCATCCTCTTCTCACCTATATTGATCCCTACAGCTGTAGCTTTTGGCTGACCCCCCCGCGCAGTGTCTCCCCCTTTGGTCTCTCGAACATTAGTACATGGCTCACCGCAGCTTGTTCCCTATTGGGGCGGTGGGCTATGTCCTATTTGTCGTTGGCTATTATATATTATCAGATGCCCTGGCAGCTAACATTTTATGTACAGTTCAATGGCTCACTTAATATCTGTATCATCGCTGAAACTTATCACAAGTCATAAGTCTAGACCCTCCTTACATACATTTTAGCGGATTGGTGTATCAGTCCTATGCCCTTATGTTTATGTTTATTTCCTTGTAACTCTCTTTTTTGTTAATTCAATAAAACCTTTGACAAAGAAAAAGGCGCAAAAAAATACCCGAACCATGAACCCTTTTTCTCAAATGTTCGGGTCACGGACACCCTAAAGTCCGGTACGAACCCGAACTTTACAGTTCAGGTTCGCTCAACTCTATGTGTGTGTGTGTGTGTGTATAGATAGAGAGAGAGAGAGAGAGAGAGAGAGAGAGAGAAAGAGATATATATATATATATTGTAAACATGCGGCATGATTTAACTCAAGTGGTGCATGCGATTATCAGGAAACGTGTGTCTCAAGACTGTGTTTTAAGGGCATGGCAGCTCAAAAGGAAAGGAAAAGTTCAAACCAACTGTAATCTTCCTTTGCAGGGGGCTCCACCATCCTTGTATAAGCAGACACTTCAGCCTGATGGCTTATGCACTGTCAGCTTCATGCTGTTCAGTGAAACAAACAATAGTCAGCCCTCCCAGCTACTAAGCTCTCCTGCTTAGGCCTTCTGCTTCAGGCCTTGGTCAGTCTCCCACAGACCAGATGCTCAGCAACTCGGTGCTGGCATGTAGTAGCCTCACAGACTACATCTGCCTACTGCAGACATGCATGGTCTGGCTGTTCCCATGCAGTCTCTGACTCCAGCAGAGGAATGGGAGTCCGCATGACTCCCATGCACAGACCTCCTGTCTGTTGGGTGGGGCCCTGAGCCATAGTCAGGTCACAACTAAAAAGCCCAGCACACAGCTGTGCAACCATTGTGCCTGTCTCTCCAAAATCTGGCGTAAACCAGCAATCTGCCAGGTAGCACAGGGTCCCACTGCCACAATATATATACAGTTGTGCTTATAAGTTTACATACCCTGACAGAATTTATGATTTCTTGGCCATTTTTCAGAGAATATGAATGATAACACAAAAACATTTCTTTCACACATGGTTAGTGTTTGGCTGAAGCCATTTATTATCAACAAACCATGTTTTTACTCTTTTAAAATCATAATGACAGAAACTACCCAAATGACCCTGATCAAAAGTTTAACTACCCTGATGATTTTTGCCTGATAACATGCACACAAGTTGACATAAACGGGTTTGAATGACTATCAAAGGTAACCATCCTCACCTGTGATCTATTTGCTTGTAATTAGTGTGTGTGTGTTTCTGTGTGTATATAAAAGGTCAATGAGTTTCATGACTCCTGACAGACCCTTGCATCTTTCATCCAGTGCTGCACTGACATTTCTGGATTCTGAGCCCTGGGGAAAGCAAAAGAATTGTAAAAGGATCTGGGGCAAAGGTAGTTGAACTGTATAAAACAGGAAAGGGATATAAAAAGACAACCAAGGAATTGAGAATGCCAATCAACAGTGTTCAAACTCTAATCAAGGAGTGGAAAATGAGGGGTTCTGTTGAAACCAAACTACGGTCAAGTAGACCAACTCAAAATTTCAGCCACAACTGGGCTTTTTGTCAAGGGGAATTGACAGCTTTACTATCTGAGAAGATAAAGAGCCTCATCCACAAATGCCACAAAAGAATTCAAGGTATCATTGATGTTAAAGAGGGCAATACACAGTATTAAGTTCAATTTTGCTCTCATCACTCCAAATTACTTTGTGCCAGAAGGATTGAGGCTTGTCTCTGTGCTGTTTGGTGTATTGTAAGCCGGATACATTGTGGCATTTGTGTAGTAATGGCTTTCTTCTGGCGACTCGACCATGCAGCCCATCTTTCTTCAAGTGCCTCTTTATTGTGCATCTTGAAACAGCCACACCACACATTTTGGCTTGAAGTCTTTTGAGGTATTTGTGGATAAGGCTCTTTATCTTCTCAGATGTGGCTGAAATTTTGAGTTGGTCTACTTGACCGTGGTTTGGTTTGAACAGAACCCCTCATTTTTCACTTCTTGATTAGAGTTTGAACACTGCAGATTGGCATTCTGAATTCCTTGGATATCTTTTTATATCCCTTTCCTGGTTTATACAGTTCAACTAACTACCTTTTCCCACAGATCCTTTGACAATTCTTTTGCTTTCCCCATGGCTCAGAATCCAGAAACGTTAGTGCAGCACTGGATGAAAGATGCAAGGGTCTGTCAGGAGTCCAGAAACCCATTGACCTTTTATACACACACACACACACTAATTACAAGCAAACAGATCACATGTGAGGATGGTTATCTTTAATAGTCATTCAAACCCCTTTGTGTCAACTTGTGTGCATATTATCGGGCCAAAATCACCAGGGTATGTAAACTTTTGATCAGGGTTATTTGGGTAGTTTCTGTTGTCATTATGATTTAAAAAGAGTAAACACCGTTGATTGATAAAAATGGCTTCAGCCAAACACTAACTATGAGTGAAAAAAATGTTTTTTGTGTTATCATTCATATTCTCTGAAAAATAGCCAAGAAATCATAAATGATGCCAGGGTATTTAAACTTATGAGCACAACTGTATATATATGTATATATATAATACATACTCCTTTTTAACAAACAAAGTGCAACATTTATTGTAAAGTCCCTATTTACACCTCCAAAATTCACATGCATTAAACAAATGAATATAGAACAGATGTAACAACACAATAAAGTAACCTGTATGCTATAATAACAAAAAAACCCCAACACAATGTGTGATAATGGTTCCATCGCAGGGAATTTCTAAAACAAGTTGCAATGACTGGGGGCCCCTTCTGCACTGTCTCTATGCAGGGCCTTTCTGAGGTCTGGGGGCCCCTCCTGCACTATGTTTCTATGCAGGCTACTCTGATATCTGGGGCCCCTCCAGCCTCAAGGTGTCCGAAAGCATGTGTTGGTCTGTGCAGAGGAGTGAGGCCGGGAGTGCTGAGCCTGCCAATCCGGGGCCCCTCTCCTCAGGCTACCTGTATTGATTGTGCAAAATGGGGCCCAGGCCCTGGGCCTCTCACTCCTTAGTGCCCATCAAATGCAGCCTGATCAGTGTCCATCAAATGCAGCCTGATCAGTGTCCATCAAATGCAGCCTGATCAGTGCCCATCAAATGCAGCCTCACTAGTGCCGATCAAATGCAGGCTTATCAGTGTATATCAAATGCAGGCTTATCAGTGTCTATCAAATGCAGCCTTGCCATTGCCCATCAAATGCAGCCTTGCCAGTGCCCATCAAATGCAGCCTTGCCAGTGCCCATCAAATGCAGCCTTGCCAGTGCCCATCAAATGCAGCCTTGCCAGTGCCCATCAAATGCAGTCTTATCAGTGCCCAGTGATGCAGCCTTACCATAGCCCAGCAATGCAGCCTCGCCTGTGTCCAGCAATGCAGCCCCACCAGTGCTCAGCAATGCAGCTCTGTCTGTGTCCAGCAATGCAGCCTCACCAGTGCCTAGCAATTCAGCCTTACCAGTGCCCAGCAATTCAGCCCTACCAGTGCCCAGCAATACAGCCTTGCCAGTGCCCATCAAATGCAGCCTTACCAGTGCCCAGCAATGCAGCCTCGCCTGTGTCCAGCAATGCAGCCCCACCAGTGCTCAGCAATGCAGCCCCGTCTGTGTCCAGCAATGCAGCCTCACCAGTGCCCAGCAGTGCAACCTTACCAGTGCCCAGCAGTGCAGCCTTACCAGTGTCTAGCAGTGCAGCCTCTCCAGTGTCTAGCAGTGCAGCCTCGCCAGTGTCCAGCAGTGCAGCCTCACCAATGTCCAGCAGTGCAGCCTCACCAATGTCCAGCAGTGCAGCCTCACCGGCGTCCAGCAGTGCAGCCTCACCAGTGTCCAGCAGTGCAGCCTCACCAATGTCTGGATGGAACACACAGCGGTGATCTCCCGCTGTGTCGTAGATCTTGGATTTTAATATCTTGGCGCACCTGTCCTCCCCTCCCATGGTCCTCCTCCTGCGGCCGATGTAACAAGGTCTCGCCTCCTAGACTGGATTCGGTGATAAGCAGAACACTGATTCAATTTGCCGACATTGGATCAGCGTTCCATCTACCCGTAAAGCTGGTCTAGGAGACGGGACCTTGTTATATTGGCCGCTGGAGGAGGATGGGCGCGCTGGGATGTCACCCCCCCCCCAATGTGTAGCACCAAAGTAGGTGGTTGCTAATGGGAATGGCATTCTTGCTATGAAAAAAGTACAGGAAAGCCGTCCCCATGCATTCTTGCAGGACTCGAGCCCTGTCACCAATGCATTCACAAAGATCTGATCAATATTATGTAAGAGTGAGTAACCGATTGTAGTGCATTCAAGAACAATTTACACATACCCCATCCTCCTTCTCATCCTCAAGGTCACTATGTCCCACTCATCTTTCTCTTCCTGTACATTGTTCTCCACAATTTCTCTTATGATTCCAGTAATGACCAACTTTTTTTTTTTTTTTTAAGTTTGGGATAGAATGTTGATGGATTAGAACTCTTGTCGGGTTTTTTTTTACTGATGTCTGTGTTCCACTGGGAAGATTCACTCTCTCGATTTATCTTGGTGACCATTGCCCCTGAGACTAAAAGTTAGGAAAATATAAAACTTTTGATTAACCAGAAAAGGATTAAAGGAGTAATCTTCCAATGATGACATCTATTACAATGGCAACTGTCTAAACGTTGAAGAGTCCCTCTCACTTCTTCAGTGAGACAAAGACAATAAAAACTGATAACTTGGTAGGGTAAGGGTAACTTTGGTAAGTAACAAAAACTTCCTGTTCTAGGGTGATAACCTTAACTCACTACACTGTATCCAAGGATTAACAGAGTTGTCATCCTAAGCTCCTCTCCCCTTATGTGGGCTACAGAACACTTACCCCTCTCTTAAAGTGGTTGTAAACCTAGTTACACCACTTTTACCTACAATAAGGCTTACCTGTAGGTACCATGAATATCTCCTAAACTTGCACAGTTTAGGAGATGTTTACTGTAAACGCTTGCTCCAACGTCATCGGTGCATGCACACTGAAGAAACAGCCCACTCAAGCCATTTCTTCAGGGCTCGTGCCATTTCTTCAATGCCCTTGCCATGACTGGCGGCTCCCGCGCGCATGTGCGGGAGTGACATCATTGCGGCTCCAGCCAATCACTGCGCCGGAGCCCGCAAACCCGGAAATAACTCCAGGAGACATGTCGCCGGTCAAAGCGGTGTGCGGGGACCGCTGCAACAGCGTCAATCTAAGGTAAGTATTCATAATGAGCTGATAATGAGTGGTTTACAACCACTTTAATATACATAGAATGGGTTTTATGTAATTCACAGAGGTGAACTAAGCAAGGCTGATAACACTGCTTTAGACAGGAAGTTACTAGTGCATATGATTTCTGACAGGATAAATGGGAAATTTTGGGCACATATTATTGTTAGTGTTCACATACACTTTAATAGGAAGTGTTGAAGCTGATTAAAATGAATGTCTGTCATACAGCAGCTATCAGGTGCTGGCTGAACAGTAACACTGATCAATACATAACATTTTCCTGGCAAAGCCATTAGCACAATGGGCAATAGCCCATTTACTGTGATATTTATTGGTCACACGTACCAATTTCAGTAGTACTGCCTCGGCACAAAGGCGTATGCTTACATTCTTGGTTATAGAAAATGAAGTTCAAAGCAGAACCTGGAGCCAAGGACTATGATGAACCTTTATGATAATTTGAACAAAGCTTTCTTAATGCTGCTTCACGGACATGATTTGTGGAACCCACCAATGGGAGAGTTTTTAATGTAAGGACAGAGATTGCATTTGTGAAGCTTGAAATAAGAATGTATGTACCAGCATAGGTAGAAGATCTTTACCTGTACCCCTTCAGGCAAGTCTGACAATTGGAGGAGAGTAGGCTTAGTTCTCTGCACAGCAAAAGAATTGACCATGCTGAGCTGTCATGGCTGGTGTGGTAAATTTTTGATAGAAAAGCAGGAAGAACTGGCAGAAACAGCAGGTATTTCACACAAAAGAAATAATACAAAGTGAATAGGATATTTTTTCATATGTTACAGCAGGCATATCTCAGGAATATGAAATGTTGTGTTTACATTTTTCTTTAATTACAGGATCTAAATAAAAAACACTTGCTTCCTATGTAAAGATTTTTCTCCACTCAAACTGGTGTCCAATCCATATGTTTTCCTTCTGATATCTACTCGGTTTGACAAAAGTATGGGAACCACCTCCAAATATTCAGATTTCTTTGACAAGAACTGCAATTATTGTGAGTAATACTGTGAATAGCAATATAACTGCCCTCTTAAGGCACAAAGCTATTTCAAGTTCATTTTCCAATCATATAAAATATAGGGGCTTCTAGCAGATGTTTTTGATTCTTTGTTGCCATTGATTAAAAAAACTGAGTATTTTTATCTCTTTGTGCAAGATGAGTGTTACAACACATTTCCCACTCAACAGTGTGGGTGAACTGAGTGCCAAGAATATGTTAATTAACATGCAATGATTATATTGCAACAGCAAGAATAGATATCTGGTGAAAGAAGTGCCATTTTCTTTGGCAAGTTTGAAAAACAAACCGTTGAATACATATATACTGTATGTAATACTTATGTGTTTCTGAGATTAGTAGAAATATAAACCACAAGTAAAGATTTAGGTTTTAAAAATAACCCCAATATGACGTTTTACAACTATTAGTGCCTCCATGTGCTTCTGACATTCTCAATTATTTTAAAAATTAAAAGTTACAAAGCAGTTATTCATCATATGTGATGGCTACGAATGGTTTGGGCTGGCACAGATTCCCCCTCTTTATTAGCAATATTCACAAAACCAAATCACACAAACAATCGTTCGGATGCCAGATAATTTGTGTATGAGAAGTTACACCACAGCAACACGCCATATCAAGGTATAAAAAGGTATATAGTGGTGTACCCGCCCATACAAAATTCCCTGGGGGCTCAAGCCACTGGAGGATGGGGATGAGGAAGAAGGGGGGGAAGGAAGGATGGGGTATCCAAATCGCTGGAGTGGTGGCAACAACATATATAATTCAAATCATATAAACAGTCAATCTCCAGGAGTTCGTAAGTGCTGTATAGCCACACTGCTAATAGTTCACTTGAACAACACCCACATAGGTTGATATAGGTTCCTTTAGTAAAAAAAAATGAATATATGGTATCAATATGCAATGAATCTTCAGGGTATCTATTATCATGAGTGCATATATGGATCGATAGTTGTTATGGAGAGGATACCACCTTCAAAGCACACACTTCCACAGATTCACTATTTCAAAAAACATCACCGGTCTGCTATGCTACCATACATACAGGGTGAAAAATCGGATAACAGATAAAATGTGATTGCCATGAGTCTCAAAAATGGTGCAGCTGGCAGAAAATGCAAGGCAGCCGGTATGGACACATTACCCTCCTGAAGTATCGTGCATAGACTACCAGTCCTCCGTACATCCAGCAGTGAGTGGATTAGGGCTCCACAGTGAGCCTACTATTGCTGCATGTGGAGGCCACCAAGGTTACTCCACCGCTGCTTCATCTTTCCTGGCTGTTGCTGGCTCCTGTTTACACTAGAGTTCTTTTTTTTTTTAATGAAACGCCATAAACGCATACTACTGTATTTGATAAATGTTTTACTTTTATTAATTAGTTAATTTATTTACTATTAATAAACGAATTAATTAAATAGATTCCTATGCAAGCAAATCAAATAAATGTCACACTTTATTGTTAGATTTAATAGCTGTCCGATATAAAGACAAATTAGCCTTTTTTGCAATTTGAATTTCATACAAAAATAATAAACCTGCAAAAATATTGTATAACCTGCAATATTTAATGTAAACCTGTGCCCAGACTTTGCATAGAAAAGCCTAACTCCAGGTTTGATTTAACTATAAGGGAAAATTGTTACCAATACTTACCGTAATTTTCCTTTCCTGGCTCTGCTTCATGCCATCATGACCTTGAGTCAACTCCGCCCCTTAACCCCATGTAGGACATTCCTGAATAGACCAAATAAAAGACAGCCAGTACCTGATGCAGATATTCTGTAAATAGCCCACCACAGACCAGAGAGGGTGTGTGCTGGCATGAGGCAGAGCCAGGAAAGAAAAATAATTTTAAGTATTGTAACAATTTTCCGTTTTCTTGGCTCAGCCTCATGCCAGCATGATCTCGGGACCTAACTAGCCACAAACAGCGAGGGAAAAAACAGACACCAGGTGCTGCCAAAAGGTAAATTGATTAACATCTAGACAAAGCAGAAGACAATACAGAAGTTCCCATGAGACTTTATTGGGAAGAAACCACATCCAGTTTGTAATGTTTGATGAAGGTATTGGGAGAGCTCCAGCTTGCTGTCTTACAGACCACGTCCGTTGATACTTTGGACCAGGCCACCCAGGAGGAAGAAACTGCCCTGGTCACGTGTGCATCGATTTCCTGGGGAGGGGGGGAGAGGCCTTCCAGTGAGTAAGTTGGTTGAATCGCTTTACCACCCATGATCTGATCACCAGTGGATCCTTTGCTCAAGAAGTATCAGTTAGCGCTGCTACGGCTAAAACCTGGACTTTAAGAGTGTTGTAGCTCAGGCTTGCATCCAACCTGTACTGAAGAAATCCCAGCACATTAGCTACTGAGGGAGTCTGAAAGAAAAACCCATGCTTAGTAGTTAAAAGCTTCAAATTTATTCCAAAGCCAGTGGTAGGTGGTCTTGGTAGAAAGTTTTCTTGCCGAAAGTAGGGTTGACATTACTGAAGATTTAGGCTGCTCAGATTGTCCCTTTCAAAAGCCTCGCAGTCAAGGCCAGACAGGCTATATCAGACTGAAACTGGTCGTTCTGGAGAAGCAGGTCCCGGGTTTTAGGCAATTTGAATGGTGGGTATGTCGCCGGTGACAGAGGACGGAGAACCATGGCCTGCTCGGCCAGAATGGAGTAATTACTATTGCCAAGACCTTCTCCTCCATGATCTTCAATAATGACCTGAGAATCAGGGCAGTTGGAGGGAATATGTACACTTGACAGAAATTCCACTTCTGAGAGAGAGCATATTGGGCAAGATTCTGTGGATAGAAGAATCAGGAGAAGAACCGGGGAACCTGACAGTTATCTGGAGTTGCCATAAGGTGCACCTCGGGTATCCCCCACAGCTCGAAGATCTCCTCCAGATATTTCTGGTTCAGCACCCACTCCATGTGGCTGGAGAAGAAGCAGAAGATAGAAATAGGCTGTAGAGGAAGTGACTCAAGTGGTCTGCCAAGATGTTCTGAGAACCCGGGAGATCTGCTGCAGTCAGATCTAGCAAGTGATCTTCGGCAAATTTTAAGATCTCCGATGCTACCTGGAGAAGGCGTAGACTCCTTGTTCCTCTCTGTTTCATCACATAGGAAACCGCAGTCCTGTTGTCCATTAGAAGCTTGATCCTCATGCCTAGAATGACAGGAAGAATTGTCTTCAGAGCCTCCCTGGCCACCCTGAGTTCTAGCAGGTTGGAAGAACATGGAACCTGAGGATGCCAAACCCCTTGAGCATTCAACCCTTGGCAATGAGCACCCCAACCTTGGAGACTTGCATCTGATGGGATCGTAAACCAGTTATTGGGGTTGATGGGCTTGCCCCGGGACAGGTTGTCTTTCCTGCTCCACCACTGAAGGTTGCTGCAAATAAAGAGCAGGATGTGTATTTTCTGATGCAGGGAACCGCAATGCCATTGGCTGAGAAGACCAATTTGAAATCTTCTTGTGTGCCATTGCACCCATGGGACTGCTGGAATACAGGCTGTCAGGCTCCCTAGGAAACTCATCACCCTGTGGACCGTGATCACAGGTGAGGCCCTCATTTCCAAAGCTTCTGATAGAATTCAGACTTTTGTTCTCGGGAAGGAATACTCTGTATTGGAGCATGTCAAAAGACATCCCCAAATAAACAAGGGTTTGGCACAGCATGAGATGGCTTTATTCTTTATTTATCATCCATCCAAAGTTTATTAGGGTGGCCAGGACTTGGTCCTGTGCTGCAACAAAAGTTCCTTGGATTGAGCCAGAACCAGGACATTGTCCAAGTAAGGAAATATTTGTATGCCCTTTTGACGAAGGTAAACGATGACTAGAAGTTTCATAAAAGTTCTTGGAGGCGAATTGAGGTCAAACGAAAGACATCTGAATTGGAAATGGTTGCCTGTGAAGAAAAATCTTAGAAAGCGTTAAACTTTGGCCACCGGGAAATGAAAATAAGCATTCTTGAGGTCCACGCAAATCATCCATTTGCCCTGGGGGATCTCTGCTGTGATGGTCTTAAGGTATCCCATTCAAAATGACTGTGGCTTCAAAAAGGGGTTTAGGTTCTTTAGATCTGAGACAGGGTGCCACTTGCCTGACAATTTCCAGACGAGAAACAAAGGGGAGTATACCCCTTGGACTTGTTCTACTTCTGGCACTGGTACAATAACCTGAAGCGTGAATAATTCTGCAATGTATGTATTTAGCAATGCTCGCTTTTCTGCTGAAGCGGGAACTTTTGTTGAGACAAAGATTCTTCCTGCAGAAGAATTTTTAAACTGAAGATGAAGGCCGTTCCAAACCTTTGGATTTGTAATGATTGGCAACGGTGCCGCAAGATCGCCATGAAAAGCAGGATAACAACCTACCAGGGTGATAGGATCGGGCACCCTTGAATTGATCACGGGTCTTCTATTAGTCCGAAACAACAGAGTCTGTGGACCAGTGTTTAAAGGGTAAGATCACCTTTATAGAAAAATCTGTAAAGTGAACTTTCACAGGACTCCCTCCTCACCCCCCAGTCCCGCTGACCTGGAGTGTGGCGATCACCCCTTAGGAGACATCGGGTCACCGCCTCACGGTCTGGGCATAGAATTCACCCTCAACATAATATCCAAAACGTACTGTACCTCCCAAGACAGTATGTTTAGGAGTATTCTGATTGGTCTGCGCTGTCACATGGGTGGCGCCAACCAATCTGAACCCGCTTGGCCATCCTGTTACTGCAGGTGAAGAGGAAAGAAAGCCGCAGGGGATTTCAAATCTGGTACAGCGGCGATACGATCGGTCAGTGCGGGGGATCACCGTACTCCAGGTTAGTTGGACCTGGTGCAATGGGAAGGGGGTCCAGTGTAAAGGTGAACTTACACTTTAAGCTAAAGAGCCCGTCTGGCAGTGACCAAGTGAGCCATGATGCGAGAAGTAAACCTGACCAAATCTACTGCTCCTTCTGCAATGAATTTGGCTGACAACCGTAGACCCTGAAGACTTGAAGACAATAATTCCTCTTCTGACCTGGAATACAAGGTCGATTCCACACTTGAAGACCAGATTCTAATGGCTCTGGCAATTGATGTCAGGGCCACTGCAGGGCCACTGCCTGCAGGCAGCCCATGCTGTGGTGAAGGGGATATTGTTTCCTCCAATGGCAAGGGGATATGTCTTACAAGGTGCTGTAAAAATGCATCTACTTTAGGAGGGGTATCCCAAGATTCTACATCCGATTGATGGAATGGATATAACGTGTGTAGCACCCTGATGTTAGGCAGGGTTGCTAACAAATCTAGTTTGCTGGGTGGTAACCAGCCTGGCTGATTGTTAGGGGATCCCTTTGACTTTTCCCTAAATCTGGATTTGATGCACCTCTCTCTCTCCTCTGTCACTAGGTGGCGCTGTTGTCTGTGGCATTAGAATGACAAGGGTATAGTGAATTCAGACTATGAATGGATAGGTTGTCTCAGCCAATTGGCAGGGGTTTCCCTCGAGAGGAGTCAGGTGATTGGGCTTCTGTGTCACCTGGATGGCTGTCTATGTGGACATGTGTTGAAAGCTTCTGGCTGCTAGGCTAGAAGCCTGAGGCCTATCCAGGAATAGCTGGCTGCTAGGCAGTCTGAGGCCTATCCAGTTTGGAAGCAGGCAGCACAGGGTTTGGGCTTCAGGCTTGAAGCCCAACCAAGTTGCAGGGGTTCTGCCTGCAGGAGAACTCAGTAGTTGCCACGGGTGAAGGAAAGCAGTTGCCATCTGAGACGACCATTCCTGTCGTCAGAACCCAGCAACAACCCTCCCCCCAGGGATCGTTCACAGCAAAGGGGAAAAACCCACAATGGCTTACACTCCTAATGAACCCAGACTGTGCCCGCTTCCAAACAAATGTATGAAACACCTCTCTGGTCTGACATAATGCTCTTGTGAACAATTTAGTTAAACTTTGCCCCTATAGTATAGCAGCAACCAAAAGTGTTATAGTGCTGCGTTTGAGTTGCAAACCTACGGGTTTCTTGTTTCACTTATTGTTTTGTTTCTGTTTCCTATCTCTACTTGCTCCTTGTTATTTGGAGCACTCCTACCTCAACAGCCAGCACAAGACCATCTAAAGAGGATAAAAGAAAGATCTCCTACAAAGATACACAGGACCAATCTCTTATTGACTTCGAATATGGACTCAACAGTCCCTAACAGAACTTGGACTGCACCTAACTGTGAGTAACCACAGCCACAGTTTCCACGAAACAAGCCATCATGCCTTTCAACATACTCTCTATGAACGTAAATGGATTGAACCAGCTTGTTAAACGCATACCATTATAGAGAACAGCAGTAGCAAACAACTGCAATATATTATGTATCCAAGAGACACACTTCATAAAGGATAACCAACCACTCTGCAACCACCACCAATTTCCTCACATCTATGAGGCTTCCTACTCCAAAAAACAAAGATGTAAATTCATAGCGATAAGGAATACTGTCCAATTCCAGCTACACCATTCTATATGTGACACTGAGGGGCGTTTCCTAATACTGATTTGTACTATAAACTCCATTCCTCTGACCCTGGTATCTATATATGCCCCCCAACCAGAGGCAACTAACATTCTTAAACAAAGTCCTCAAAAAAGATTAAAAGCCTTAAACAAGGCAATATCCTACTCTGTGGTGACTTCAACCTATAGAAACATAGTAAAGTGACGGCAGAAAAAAGACTGAGTAGTCCATCGAGTCTGCCCCTTTTTATTTATTTATTTATTTTTTTATATTTTTTTTTTACATTAACCTTGTTGTCTGACTATAGATGTATGTTTATCCCAAGCATGTTTGAAGCCATTTACTGTTGACTGTCTCACAACCTCTGTTGGTCATTTACCGAAGTTTGTACGAACCCTATTTGTATGTAGATATCAGTCTGTTGTTCCAATTACATTTTTTTTTTATATTTTTTTATTTATTTATTTATTTTTCCCCGTCTGAGCTACCTGATGAGTCAGAAAAAAGACGGCAGTGAAATGATACAAAGATATCCAACTTCAGTGGTGTCTCATCCTATAACGGAACAAATTCCGAAAATTAGAAAAAACTCCTGAAACAAATTCTTACAATCAACGGAGACCAACCCCCCGTATATATCTATGGTCCCAGTCTCCTTACCTCAAATATCATGTTTAGTCAT
>BLSH010111991.1:179317-191250 GCA_018402905.1 Glandirana rugosa
GTCCGCGCAATTGTCATTCAAAATGCGACAGCGCTGAAAGCCAAAAATTGGTCTGGGCAGGAGGGGGGTTTAAGTGCCCAGTAAGGAAGTGGTTAATTATATTCGTTATATGTTCGTTGACCCGAACGTTGAAGGCCCTGGTGGTCCTCCCCACATACTGTTTGTTGCAGGGGCAGGTCAATAGGTATACAACATGTTTTGTCTCACATGTACTGAAAAATTTCAAGTCAAAGCTGTGGCCCGTAATGGTGGACATGAAGTTAGGGATTCTCCTATTTTTACATTTATTTAACTTACAAACACGGCATTTTTGACATTTAAAGTACCCTTTAAGATCCTGAAAAAAGGATGGCTTTTGAGGAGGATCAATCACATTAGGTGCAATCCTATGCCTAAGTGAAGGTACACCCCTGTATGTAATCTGCGGTTTTTCAGGTAACAGAGGACCAAGTACCTGGTCATTACGGAGAACGTCCCAATGCTTAGAGATAACATTTTTTATTTGTTTATGCTGGATATTATATCCAGTGAAAAAGGACCATTTAGCTTCATGCCTTACAGTTTTTTGTTTATCCCTCAATAGTTCTGACCTGTCAATACACATGGCCGCCTGTATCTCTTTGTCTAGATCGTTACTCATGTAACCCTTTTCCAAAAATTTCTCCTTTAGAACCTGGACCTGTTCCTTAAATTTGTACATATCTGAACAGTTTCGCCTTAATCGAATAAACTGGCTCTTTGGTATTGATCTTAGCCATGGTCTGTGATGGCAACTCATAAAACTATTCCTATCTGTAGGTTTCAAAAAGGTCATAGTTGAAAAATGACCCTGGCTAATATTAATGTCCAGATCCAGAAAGTGTATATTAGTTTGGCTACTCTCAGGGGTCAAAATAATGCCCCCATTATTAGCATTAAGTGTGGCAAAGAAAGAGTTGAGAGATTCCTGGTCACCACGCCACAGGAGGAGGATGTCGTCAATGTATCTGGCCCAGAAGACGAGTTCTGGTCTATCTAGGGCATAGACGACATCCTCCTCCCATTTGGCCATGAATAGATTGGCCAAACTAGGGGCAAATTTTGCTCCCATGGCAACACCTTTGCACTGTGAATAAAAACAGTTATTATGCCAGAAATAATTGTGCTTAGTGGTGTAAACCACCAAACTAATTATGAAATTCCTCTGTACATCCGGTATGGTGGTATCCTGTTTAAGGAAATGGTTCACTGCTTCTATACCCAAATCATGAGATATACTAGTATAGAGGGAAGAAACGTCCGCTGTGGCTATAATATCACCGGTCTGTAATTGCACATTTTCTAATTTGCGAATGGTGTCTTTCGTATCTCTTAGATACGATGGCATTCTAGTGACATGAGGCTGCAAATAATGATCAATATATTTACCGATTCTAGAGGAAATAGAATCGATACCGCTAATAATTGGACGGCCAGGTGGATGTTCTGTATTTTTATGGATTTTTGGTAAATAATAAATAGTTGGGATCCTAGGGCACATGGGGATAAGAAAATGCTTTTTCTTTTTTATTTAAAATCCCATCCCGGTAACCTTTATTAATTATTTTAGTAAGTTCAGCTTTATACTTATTGGTTGGGTTAGAGGCTAGAGGTTGATAGGTATCAGTATCACTCAAGATGTTAATCATCTCTGACATATAGTCAGCCTTATCTAGAACCACTATGCCTCCCCCTTTATCAGCTGGCCTGATAATCAAACCCTTATTCTCGCAAATACTCTCGACTCCTTTCTTCAGGGAGAAGGGAATATAGCATTTTTTTACAGGTAGGTTGTCCAAATCACGTAGCACCAGGTCTTTGAAGACCTTTATGGACGGGGCAATGGGACCTGGAGGGTTATATGTAGAAGGATTGCTAAGGCCGGAATGAACCACAGGATCATTTATTAAGGTGGACCTAATAGGATTACTAATAAGGTACCTCTGAATATTAATTTTTCTTACGAATTTTTGCACGTCGATAAAGGCATCAAATTTATTCAGTTTCTTTGGAAGTGCAAACTTGAGGCCTCTATTGAGTACGCTAGTTTCATCCTGTGAAAGGGTCTGACTACTTAAGTTGAAAATGCCCGTAGTGGGAGCTAGGTTCGTACCCTTTTGCCCTCTCTGGTGTTTCCTCCCCCCTCTAGTCCCTCTTTTGCGTCCAAACCTCTTTTCCTTGAGGGGTTGGCCAATGGAAAATCCCGAGGTGGGGGGGGGGATAATTAGTGTTATATCGGAAGGGGGATCGATCCATATCATATCTATCTTCCTGATATGAGAAATGCTGATCCTCATCATATAGAGGTGTGTACCTATTTGAGGTTTCAATAGGGTGGTAAGGAGTAAGCGGAGGCTGATAGTAAGGTCTATTGTTATATGCTGCCATATGAGGACGGGGCTGATTGTAACCTCGGTCATATTGGTATTGATTATTGTTAGAGGTGCATTGGGAGTGTGGACCATATCCATTTTTTGGGCCTCCAGCACCCCTATTCCCTGAAGTATAGGGACGTTGGCGTTGATCAGGGGAACGATGATCATTGTAGTTCTCCCTTTTCCAAATGGGGGGTGGTTTGTAAGACATTCTCCCACTATGTTCCATATTATTGTGTTCCGGGGGTTTGGGAGCTTCCTTGATTAAATCTCTCGAATGGGCGACAACGTCCCCCTCAGACATGGCTCCTCCCCCTGGGGGATACATTTTTTTGCCATTTAAAAACGTTAGAGGTACGATAATCCTCAATGTCTCTGGAGTACTTTTTTTGTTTTTTGGATTTCTGATCCAATTCTTCTTTTTCTAAGTGAGACTTGAGGTCAGAGGAACAACTCAAATATTCCGCTGAATTTTTAAAGGGAAAAAGTTTGTCTTTAATCTCTTTGATTTCCTGATCAATTACATTTAATTTTGAACGTTTCTTAGAGTTAATGAAACCTAGAGATTTTAATCCAGCCTCATTATAATACTTGTACCATGCATCTAGGTCTACTTCCCCTTGTTGGGGTTGAATTTCCCATCGCAGACTGCGTGGGACCATATTTTCACTAATGTACTGATCAAGAAAGGCTATATCCCATAATAAATGGATTTCGGTAACCATTAAATTACGCAGTCTAATGAAAAGACCTCCTAGTTCCGTATCAGTACTGGTAGCTACGAACACCCCATCAGTGTTGAGGGTTCTCGAGGCCCTATAATCAGAAACATCCATAGTGAAATAACTTAATATGTGTTCGCTGGACTAAATGATCAGAAATTCAGTAAATATACAAGTTAAAGTCCGCGCACACTAAAACTTGTGCAATCTTAATTTCTTTTGGAAAATAGTATAAAATAGGCTGCTCGCAAACAACAACTGATCCAATTGTTCCAATAGAAATAAAAAATATATTGCAGCGCCCAAATATCATATATGATAGGCAGAAAGAAATAGTGTTCATAAAAAAATACATTGTGAGTATGATTCACTTTTTATTGAAAAAAACATCAATATACAGTATTACACTATTGCGGTTTTTTCTTTATCTACTGCGATATGGCATGCATTACTATCATCTGAGAGAAACCGTTTGGAGAAGTTGGAGACATCCACCCGGACAGGGATTGTTCTTGTCTCTCCTTTACCTCGGCTTTCACTAATTGAGGACACCAGACCATCCCATCCTTGAGGTGGACATCTGTGACCCGCACATTCTCTACTGGATCCTGATGACATCAGACCACTCACCCCAGAGATTCATCCTGATACCTGCGCATTGCCTACGGGATTCTGGTAAGCTTACATCCATTATCAATTATTGGATTTATCAGAATACCCTGTGGGCTTGAGTGCTCCTATGCAGATAAGATTTTTGATATATTTGGACTAATGAATATTGAGACTCATCTTTTACACAGTCTATTTTCTGTTATTGGGATTTCTTTTGAGCACATTTTTTTATGAACACTATTTCTTTCTGCCTATCATATATGATATTTGGGCGCTGCAATATATTTTTTATTTCTATTGGAACAATTGGATCAGTTGTTGTTTGCGAGCAGCCTATTTTATACTATTTTCTAAAAGAAATTAAGATTGCATAAGTTTTAGTGTGCGCGGACTTTAACTTGTATATTTAATGGTTATCAACAGTGTTTTTATACTGTGGTTGATGGGCGTGTATTCAGAAGATTGATGTTGGGAATGGCCAATGGCTATGTTCGTAGCATTCTGAACGAGAGGAAAGTAATTAGTGGGTAAAAAGGTTGAACCTGAGGCTGGATTAGCATTACTATCAGTGGAAAAAAAACAATTATAGTAAAATCATTTAAGGAGCAGGATTAGGGATTTATCAGTTGCATAAAAAATTTTCTTTCTACATGAATCCGTTAGTATAGAGCGAAAGGGATCCCACCTTCCATCTCATTTATATCTTAAAGAACTGTAACATATGTCAAATGTAACACATAAAAATTATTATAAAACGCATATAAAATCTAATACATAACACAGCTATTTGTTTAAGATGTAGAGGAAGCTTAATAACATATAATTGCTAAAAAAACATGGATGTGCATATCTATAGTGCTATGAGAACAAGCTCCCCCCAGAGGGCAATGATAAAATTACAAGTTTAACTATGATTGCTTGGTGGGTGATGCGGATGAGAAGGTCCAAAAAGGATGTTTTTTGATATGAGTTTTTTTTCTTCCAAAAATATTTTAGAAGAAAATGTCACCTGTATAAAATGTTTAAAAGCAACTTTGTGTGTCATCAAACAAATGTGAATATGTTGTGAGAAATAAAAATGATTTTCTGAAAATGTTTAACATACTTAAAAACTCATGAATTGAATGGAGGAATATCTTAAATGAATATAGCGTATGTCAATAAAACACACTAGAGAGATAAAACACATAGAATTACACCACATATATAGTCTAATACATGACACAACTGTTGTATGCAAAATAGAGGAAGTATGACATCGGAGGGTTTGCTGGAAATAGTGGATATATGTATACAATGAGAGTGGGCTCCCCCCAGAGGAGGATGATGTAATTGCAAGTTTATCCGTGGAGCTCTTAGTGAGTGATGTGGATGAGAAGGTCAAGAAAAAATATCGGTAGGGTTTTTTACAAAAATATTTAATATAAACAGTGTATCATTGTGTGTCTCCAGTTGCGTGTGGAGTATTACAGGAATTGTTTGAATAACCAAAAGAGATAAAAGAAGAGGTGCAAATTAAAAGTATGGTTAGTAGCACTGATAATATTAAGAAATTGAAAATATTAAAACAAGAATTATAAATGTATCTGTAAGACGTATATTCATGAGGTTATGCATGATCAAGGGAAATACCCATGATGAGGTAGGTGTGGCTAATTTAATAAAAAAATTAAAACATTTTTTTTTTAATTCTTTAAAAATGTATTCATATGTGGGAAGAAATATTTTGTACGGGACCTCAAAGGAATACTAAAAGTTGGATATAAAACAATTCAAATCAATGTCGACGTTTAACCCTTTGGGTTTAAGACAGTCCAAGAGGTATATCCAACGTGTCTCATTCTGTGAAATTTCAATTTTCTTGTTACTGCCTCTCCAATTCTCCTTAATCCTGTCAATGCCATAAAAAATGAAATTCATCAAAGTGCCTGGACAGGTTATGCTTCGGGAACCCTTTTTTGATGTTCCTCACGTGTTCAGCTATTCTTATGTGCAAGGGTCTTGTGGTCCTCCCCACATATTGGAGGCGGCACGGGCACTCAAGTACATATGTCACATGTGTGCTATTACATGTGATTAACTTGTCAATTTCATACTCCTTGCCGTTTGTATTTGATCTAAACTTCTCCTTTTTTCTAGTCTGTTCTCTCGTCATCCTGCAGGGTAGGCAGTTCGAACACCGGTAAAATCCTTTCATATTAGGCAGTAACTGTACTTCATTTGGCGGATTGATAACGTTATGCACTAGACAGTCTCTTAGGTTCCTTGCTTTTCTGTACACAAAGGTGGGTTTCCTTGGGAGTAGGGGCGTTAAAATCTTGTCAGTTTTTAAAATAGGCCAGTATTTTTCTATTATCTTTTCAAATTCCTTGTATTGTTTATTGTAGCCAGTAATGAACATAATGTCATCTTTCCTTTTTCTGTTATTTGTTTTCCCATGCAAAATCTCTTCCCTGGGTATTTCCTTAACTTTATCTTTAATTCTTATTAGGTCCTCTCTCTTGTAGCCCTTCTGTTCGAACCTACTTATCAGGAGGCTGGATTGCTCCTCGTAATCTCTCATGTTATGACAATTCCTCCTGATCCTCAGTAGTTGCCCTTTGGGTATGTTCTGTTTCCATTTTGGATGGTGGCAGCTTGTTATTGGGATGTACCCATTTCTATCGGTGGACTTAAAATACGTTTTTGTTATTAGTTTATCCTCTGATTTAAAAATTTGTAGGTCTAGATAATTGATTTCCTTCATATTCAATGTGCTCGTAAATTTTATTCCATAGTTATTATTGTTCATTTCATCCATAAAATGTTGTAGTGTCTCAGCGTCACCTTCCCATACAATTAAAATGTCATCAATGTACGTCCGGTAAAACTTCAATTGGGGTCTCTCTGTATTATATATGTATTGCTCCTCCCACATATCCATGAATAAATTTGCGACGCTCGGTGCATATCTGGCACCCATCGCGACTCCTTTCTCTTGCATATAGTATTGTTGATCGTACCAGAAGTAATTGCTCTTCATGGCCAACTCCAGTCCCTCCAATATAAAATCAATTTGTTCCTGTCTGAGTTTAGAATGAGTATGTAGGGCTTTCTTCACTCCTTTTAGGCCATCCTCCTGCACAATGTTGGTGTAGAGCAGGGGTGTCAAACTTGATTTCATCGCGGGCCGTATCAGCATTATGGTTGCCCTGAAAGGGCCGGTTGCATATGTAAGACTAGATGTCCAGAGCACCACCCCCCCTTACAACAGATGCCAAGAGCCCCCCCACCATCAGAAGTTAAGGGTTCCCCACCCTTCCTTGCATCACAATGGGGGCAGACTTGGGAAGCAGAAAGAGCAGGGTCTAGAGGAGGACCAGAGGAGAGCTGGAGTCTTCTGAATGCTGAGACCAGGGGAGGTGAAGATGAGGGGATGCTGCAGCTGCACAGAGGGGAGCAGGATCTGAAGGAGTTCTGTCCTCCACTCTGTGGCCTGACTGTTGAGACAGGGGGTGGTGGAGATGAGGGGAGGGGAGTGCTGCAGCTAAGGTGTGAGGGCCACATGAAATGACCCGGAGGGCCGGATTTGGCCCCCGGGCCTTGTGTTTGACACCTGTGGTGTAGAGTGAATTAACGTCTACCATTGCCAAAATACAGTTGCTTGTTTGTTCTACCTTCTCCAATTCCATGATTAATTGTGTACTGTCCCGTAGAAAAGATTTGCCCTCCTTGACTAATGGCTTGAGGAACTGGTCCAGATACTCGCCTAGTCTTGAAAAAAGTGATTGTAGCCCACTGACTATGGGTCTCCCTGGAAGTTTGCTTGAATTTTTGTGGATTTTGGGAAGATAATAACTGGTGTCTTTGTAGAATCCGGTATCAGGTATCTCGCTTCTTTTTTGTTTAAAATTCCCAATTCCTTCCCCTTCTTGACAAGTTTTCAGTTTCTTTTCCAGTTTGCCAAAGACACAGGCCCACACACATCTTTAAAGGAACACTTACACAGACACGCCAAGGAGACAGCGCCATTTCCATAATTTTTATATACCCAGTGGGATAGCTTGGCTTCACTTGGATTTAACCAGCGAGTTAGTTGTGGAGGAGCTCAAGGGATCCAACGGCAGCTGGGATCTGAAGAGCCTGGTGATAGACTGGGAGCTCAGTGAGGAAATCTACAGTAGGAGACTGTGAGGTTGTGTGAAGATCTACACACCAGGGATACCGTGAGTGGTATGTGTACAGATTCACAGTGAAGTGAAGTCGGAGTGTTCTAGTTCTATTGCTATAAGAGACAGCCAGTCTACAAGTACAGTTTGCTGCAATCCAGCTTAGAGGCCATTTGAACTGTACGGCTGTTCTTCTGTTCTATTTTTATCTCAAAGTCTGCCAAGTGTTTTTGCACCAGCCTAAGGGAGTGCAGGCCCTAACCCTCTCTCCCCAGTTCTGTTAAGAGACAATAAATCTCTTTTTGCATTCTCAAAGTATCTGGCGCTCAACTTACTTTATCTGCAGTACACCCACTATGCCTACTAATCCACACTGTGAAGAGCGATGTCAGCTTTCCCTGACTCTGGAGGTCACCATTAGGCCTCTAGGGGTTGGGGCCATGGATACATGTGTTAACTCTATTTTGCACCGACAGTTTTCTGTCTGGCTTGGACCATTCGTCCTCCATTAATTTTTTAATCTCTGACATGAAAGGAAAGTATCTAAGTCATCCTGGGCGAACTCTGACTCCTCTCTGAATCAGAACTAATAGCTCCACGCATTTATGCCTGCGTCCCACTCCGGTGAACCTTTTTCTCTGCTTCTTTGGCGATTAGGTCCAGAGGGGCCTGGTAACAGGGCCTTCGCCCCTTCTTCCACCATTTTTTTAATGTACAACTTGATGTCTTCATCAACAATTTTGCTGGTCTGAGAAACTTCTCTGAAGCATAACTTGCAAAGGTGTTTAGAAGGTAACGGCAAGCCCATCATATACTGGCGATCACATCTGCAGAAGAAGCCAGTCCTTGTCTGGTGGGTGATGTCTAGAAGATGGGCCCGCAGAGGCTGATGATGGGCTGCAGTGAACATGGTGACGCTTTGACTTTGCCTTTGAGTGGGGAGCTTGAAGAGATGGAGAACGGTGATCATTGACAAAGAAATCGATCCCACTGCAATAAGGAGGAACCATTAGTAATCAGGAGAATTAGAAATCTCAGAGCCCCAGGAGTCTCTTACCTTTCAGCAGTTTTCAGTACCTCTTGTAAAGGAATCGGCAAGCTCATCCTGGGCTTAAGGAAAGAGCAGCCCGTAGAAAAGAAAAAGTATAAGCATACACTTTTTTTTGGACGCTGAGCATGTATCCACTCACCAGCTAGGCATCCAGGGTTTGAGAGAGTGGAGACCAGAACCTCCAGAGAGACTGCCAGCAGGAAAATGAAGATCATGAGCAAAATTTCTGAGCAAGGAAGTAAGGATGCATAAAGAGAAGGCATTTCCCCCAGCTGCTTACCGCCTGGGAATTCTGACACCAAATACTGACAGCCACAGCGGCCAACGGCCAACAGTCAATCTGGATGGGTGTGATGACATCATCCGCTCAGGCCACTGCCACTGGAACGCAGGTGCAACACAGGGTGCCCAAGAGAACACAAGACCTAAGCAAGTGGCCAGGCCTAACATCATAGCCCGGCGCCCAACCAGCCTGACAAGCACGTCAGTTCCACACCACACGGAGGAAGACAAACAGGGCCAAAGAGAGATAGCTATGCTCTGCAGAAGGAGATACTCCGAAAGAAGTTAATACATAGAAACCCAGGGTGGCTGCCATACACGCGATTTACAGCATTTATGCATGCACCCCACTCCGGCGCTGGGAGCACCCACTGTCAGAGGATTTTGCCCCAACAAGGGACCTTCTACTGCAGGGAATATCTGCACCAGGTACTGGCTGTATTTTATTTGGTCTATTCAGGGATATCCTACATGGGGTCAATTGGCGGAGTTGACCTGGAGTCATGCTGGCATGAGACTGAGCCAGGAAAAATAGTTTGTTTGGACTTGTGATCCACACTGATAGACTAACAAAAGTAAGTGTAACAAATTACTTTTGTAAGGACACATTCATAGGAAATGTGATAATACCAAATTCATACAGTTAAAAATCAATTTATTTCATAAAGACAAAAAACATACATTCACAAGGCAGAAAGCATACAAAAAAAACCTCAGCAAGATGGCATCCTAGCTGCACCTGCCAAATCGGCTTTCTCAAAGGCTCAACTCGATTCAAACGAGTATGCCCATAGGGTATTCAATCAAAAAGAATGCATATCCTGCACAGCCGCCAGACAATGGCCAAACTTACCATGATCAGGAAAGTGGTTCTCCCAGTGTTAGGCTCATCCATTGCACTCCGGCTGTTCTGACCCCTGCGATTTTGCCAAATGCGGGTCATTGTCTAGTGGCTGTTGTAATTTATCATTTTGTATTTGTTATTATTTAATTATAGTGTTTGTTATATTTTTTTGTGCCTCAGTAACCACCTCAGCAAGTATTTACCCCCTTCATGGCCAGGGAATTTTTTGTTATTCAGCACTGCGCTACATTATCCACTTCAGCCCCAGAAGGATTTCCCCTTGTATGACCAGAGCACGTTTTGCGATTCGGCACTGCGTCAATTTAACTGACAATTGCGCGATCATGCGATGTTGTACCCAAACAAAATTGGCATCCTTTTTTGTCCACAAATAGAACTTTCTTTTGGTGGTATTTGATCACCTCTGCGTCACTTCTGATCACCACCATAAACAAGCAAAGAGTGACAATTTTGCAAAAAAAAAAATATTTCTTACTTTTTGCTATAATACATATCCAAAAGAAAAAACAAATGTATTCATCTGTTTTGGCCGATATATATTCTTCCTCATATTTTTGGTATAAAAAAAATTGCAATCGGCGTATATTGATTGGTTTGCGCAAAAGTTGCCGCGTTTACGAATGATGAGAATTAATTTATGGGATTTTTATTTATTTTTTATTTTTTACTAGTAATGGCGGCAATCTGCAGTTTTAAGTGGGATTGCGACATTGCGGCGGACATGTTGGACACTTTTGACACTTTTTGGGGGCCATTGGCATGTACATGAAAATGCACTGATTACTGTGTAAATGTCACTGGCAGTGAAGTGGTTAACACTAGGGGTCGATCAAAGGGTTAACTGTGTTCCCTGGGATGTGTTACCAACTGTGTGGGGGCTGGGCTGACTGGGGGAGGAGAGTGATCACTGATTCTATATACAGGGAGCATAAGATCCTCCTTCCCTGTCAGAACAGAGATCCATTTGTTTACACACACGGATCCCCATCCTGTCACTGCAGGGGAGTGATCGTGGGTAGCCGGCGGACATCGAGTCCACTCTACCCACTCCCTGGCTCCCCCACTACACAGTGAGTGTGCGAGCGCCCACGACCTGAAAGCTCGCCGCCGCCGTCAGGTGGCGGAGGTTTGCGATATCGAGCCAAGTTGCCGTCGTCAAGCCACGGCACGCAGTCGGCAACTGGTTAACTGGCGATTGCATTTTCATGCAACACAGTGCCCAAATTAAACTTATACAATTTGTCACACAAATAGAGTTTTCTTTTGGTGGTATTTGATCACTACTGGGTTTTTTTATTTTTTAATATATATATGAAAAAAGGCTGAAAATTTTGGAAAACCCCCAATATTTTCTGTTATAAAACATATCCAATAAAAAAAATGTAAAAATCCTAATTTTTTTCATAAATCTAGGCCAAATGTATTCTGCTACACGTCTTTGGCAAAATAAATCCTAATATGTGTATATTATTTGGTTTGTGTGACAGTTACAGCATCTACAAACTATGGTATATACATTTGAAATTTGATCAATCCTTATGTACTGATGGCCTATCTCATTTCTTGAGGCAATTAAAATCCCAGGACAGTACACACTAAATGACCCCTTTTTGGAACGTAGACATTCTGAGGTATTTAGTAAGAGACATGGCAAGTTTTTTGAAGTTGTGATTTATTTGTTACATTTTTTTAGAAAATTAAGAAATTAAGTAAATCATTTTTTTCTTTCACAATTTTTTTTACACACGGTTACCAGCGCAGTACAGTGTCATCATGTGTGGTGATGATCAGGGACACTGACTGGTGACAGTATGTTAAAAAACATTGACAGTGTGTTTGGTTTATTATATGTGTATAATC
>BLSH010111991.1:197506-214640 GCA_018402905.1 Glandirana rugosa
GCATATACAGACTGATTTTACTGTTGTGGATTTAGTAACACTTTAATATACAACTGAGATTTTGACCTTTGCTTAGCTGGTGTCATTTTGCCATAGCAATCAAGAGTTAGAAAATACTAGATAAAATATGAACTTTAAATAATAGTATACATAACACCAACTATGTGCGGGAGGAGGTAACTCTTGGCAACCAGGTTTCATCTTTGCAAATTATCTTTGCTTTGTGCTGCTTTGTTGCTTCTCTTTATCCAGATATGATTAAACCACCATTCACCATTTTGAATTACCTGTTTAAAAAAACAGGCACATATTCGCTAGTGTAAAGCTCATCATGGAGGCTGCTACTCCAGAATTATTAGGGTTCTTTTTCTCCTGTTTCATTGGCAGTTTGTATATAATGGGGGTTACTGACTGGGCATAGAAAAATATGTACATTTTCGTAATATCCAGGATTTTTGTGACAATATATAAAGTTTAAATATTTGTCAGTTGTGTTGTTGATTAGGTTTTTATGAAATTAAAGATGTACTTGTGTTAAGTCATCTTTTCTCACCACATTGCAACCCATTCCAGGCACTAATATTTTATAAAATTAGACACAGACAAAAGTAAAATGCAAGCAAAGGTTCCCAACCTTTCCCACTCTATTCAAAGTAAAAAATGGAGCATACTCCATCTTTCTGACCACGTTACACTCATATTTATGGTGTGACGTTAACCAATTGCCTACTGGGCACCTTCACCCCCTTCCTGCCCAGGCCATTTTTTAGCTTTCAGTGCGGTCACACTTTGACAATTGCACGGTCATGCCACATTGTACCCATATTAATTTTTTTTATAATTCTCTATACACAAATATAGCTTTCTTTTAGTGGTATTTAATCACAGCTGAGTTTTTAATGTTTTACTAAAAAAAAAAAAAAAAAATCTAACATTTTGGAAAAAAAGTTTCTGTCAGTAAATTTTGTAAATAAGTAATTTTTCTCCTTCACTGATGGGCACTGATGAGGTGGCATTTATGGGCACTGATGAGGAGGCACTAATATGCTACACTTATGGACACTGATAGGTGGCACTGATATGTAGCACTGATAGGGGGCACTGATGGGCACTGATAGGCGGCACGGATAGGTGGCACTGATGGGCGGCACTGATGGGCATTGATGGGTAGCACTGATGGTCATTGATGGGCAGCAATGATGGGCATTGATGGGCAGCAATAATGGGCATTGATGGGCAGCACTGATAGGTGGCTCTGATAGCCAGCACTGACTGGCATCACTAATGGGCACTGATTGGTGGCACTTGTGGGCACTAATTGCTGGCACTGGTGGGCATTGGTGGGCACTGATTGCTGGCACTGGTGGGCACTGATTTCTGGCACTGGTGGCGCTTTATTGTAATCAGGGCACTGTTGATCAATGCCCTGATTACATGTTTCGCTGTCCCCTACAAGTAGATGCCGCTGATCAGCTCTCTTCCTCACACACTCTGTCAGTGTGAGGCGATGAGAGCTGATTGTTGGCATTTCCGTGTTTTACATGTGGCCGGCTGTGATTGGACACAGTCGATCACATGGTTAAAGAGCCGTGGCTCTTTACAGAGATCGGGGTCGTGCCATGTTCTAGCAACACGGTGCGGCAGCGATCGCCATGCAGCACGCCCCCATTCAGGTACGCCGTCATATGTCTTCCACCCAGAATGAGAGCAGCACCGTCCCGTCATCATTTGATGGTGGGCAGGCGGCAAACTGTTGAATATGGCCACATTTCCTAACCCCATACCCTCAAACCAGGGACATACGGTGAGGTCAGTGGCTGGTGAGGCACTGGCTAGTATCAGAGCCAGATACACACAGGTTACATATGCCGCGATCATTAGCAATAATTCTTACACTAGACCTCCTCTGTAACTCTAAGCATGTAACCTGTAAAAAAGTTTTCGTACTGAAGTTTGGCGCCATTCCACAAGTGTGTGGAATTTTAAAGCATAAAATGTTAGGTATCTATTTACTTGGTGTAATATCATCTTTCACATTATACAAATAAATTGGGCTAGCTTTAGGTTTTTTTTGTTTTTTTATTCATGAAACAGGTTTTTTCCCCAAAAAAGCATTTGCAAAATTGCTGAGCAAATAACATGTGACATAAAAAGTTGCAACAACCACCATTTTATTCCCTAGGGTGTCTGCTAAATATATATATATATATATATATATATATATATATATACAGTATCTCACAGAAGTGAGTACACCCCTCACGTTTTTGTAAATATTTTATTATATCTTTTCATGTGAAAACACTGAGGAAGTGACACTTTGCTACAATGTAAAGTAGTGGGTGTACAGCTTGTATAACAGTGTACATTTGCTGTCCCCTCAAAATAACTCAACACACAGCCATTAATGTCTAAACCACTCGCAACAAAGGTGAGTATACCCCTGAATGAAAATGTCCAAATTGGGCCCAATTAGCCATTTTCCCTCCCCGGTGCCATGGGACTTTTTAGTGTTACAAGGTCTCAGGTTTGAATGGGGAGCAGGTGTGTTAAATGTGGTGTTATCGCTCTCACTCTATCATACTGGTGACTGGAAGTTCAACATGGCACCTCACTGAAAAGAACTCTCTGAAGATCTGAAAAAAGAATTGTTGCTCTACATAAAGATGGTCTAGGCTATAAGAAGAATGCCAAGACCCTGAAACTGAGCTGCAGCACAGTGGCCAAGACCATACAGTGGCTTAACAGGACAGGCTCAACTCAGAAGAGGCCTCACCATGGTCGACCAAAAAAGTTGAGTGCACGTGCTCAGCGTCATATCCAGAGGTTGTCTTTGGGAAATAGGCGTATGAGTGCTGCCAAAATTGCTGCAGAGGTTGAAGGGGTGGGGGGTCAGCCTGTCAGTGCTCAGGCAATATACCGCACACTGCATCAAATTGGTCTGCATGGCTGTCGCCCCAGAAGGAAGCCTCTTCTAAAGAAGATGCACAAGAAAGCCTGCAAATAGTTTGCTGAAGACAAGTAGACTAAGGACATGGATTACTGGAACCATGTCCTATAAACTGATGAGACCAAGATAAACGTATTTGGTTCAGATGATGTCAAGTGTGTGTGGTGACAACCAGTTGAGGAGTACAAAGACAAGTGTGTCTTGCCTACCGTCAAGCATGGTGGTAGGAGTGTCATGGTCTGGGGCTGCAGGAGTGCTGCCGGCACAGAAGAGCTACAGTTCATTGAGGGAACCATGAATGCCAACATGCACTGTGACAAATTGAAGCAGAGCATGATCCCCTCTCTGTGGAGAATGGGCTGCGGGGCAATATTCCAACATGATAATGACCCCTAATACACCTCCAAGGTGACCACTGCTTTGATAAAGAAGCTGAGGGTAAAGGGGATGGACTGGCCAGGCATGTCTCCAGACCTAAACCCTATTGAGCATCTGTGGAGCATCCTCAAATGTAAGGTGAAGGAGTGCAAGGTCTCTAACATCCACCAGCTCCGCAATATCATCAAGTGGAAGAGGACTCCAGTGGTAACCGGTGAAGCTCTGGTGAATTCCATGCCCAAGAGGGTTAAGGCAGTGTTGGAAAATAATGGTGGCCACACAAACTATTGACACTTTGGGCCCAATTTGGACATTTTCACTTAGGGGTGTACTGACCTTTGTTGCCAGCGGTTCAGACATTAATGGCTGTATGTTGAGTTATTTTGCAAATTTACACTGTTATACAAGCTGTACACTCACTACTTTACCTTGTTGCAAAGTATAATTTCTTCAGTGTTGTCACATGAAAAGATATGATAAAATATTTACAAAAATGTGAGACGTGTACTCACTTTTGTGAGATACTGTATATAATGTTTGGGGGTTCTAAGTAATTTTCTAGCAAAAAAATAATGATTTTTGCATGTAGGAGAGACGTGTCAGAATTGGCCTGGGTGGCAAGTGGTTAAATACCATAAGTAAAAGTAAGTAATATACAAATAATTATTAAATATTATTTTTAAGGTAATTTACTATATTTTCAAAAACTGTACTCAAGCAGGTGGCTTAACCTGCTGAAGTTTGAAGTATACATGTGCGCTGCAGAAAAAATTTGTTTGTTTTCATTTGATTCATTTTTTTTTCCATTTTTCAGGTCATTCATTATGATCACAGTTAGTTGTTATTTCAAATAAACCTGTAAATTCGTAAATTTGAGAATTCGTAAATTCAAAAACTCAAAAAATCGTAAATTCGGAAATTCAAATATATGAAAATCTGAATACCCGAAACTATGAACAAAAATCCAAAAATTCCAAAGAACGAAAATCCGAAAATTCAAAAATCCGAAAATTCAAAAATCTGAGATAATAACTAACTATTAAATTATAGGCATCCTTTCAAATTTGGCTGTAAGTGAACATAACAAATACGTATTTATCCGAAGTTACGAATTATCCAAAATAAGGAATGCTGCATCTAAACAAATGGAACATAACAAATGAATAATAATAAATACTAATAATGATAAAATTATTTTATTATTATTATTATTTATTATTATTATTTTGTTACGTTCATTCGTTTAGATGCGGCATTCATTATTTCAGATAATTTGTAACTTTGGATAAATAAATATTCATTATGTTTACTAACAGCCAAATTTGAAAGGAAATTCCAATACCTATAATTTAACAGTTAGTAATAGTTTTTATTAGTTAGTTATTATTTAGAATTTTTGAATTTTCAGGTTTTTGAATTTCCGGATTTTCATTCTTATTTTTGATTTTCATTCTTTTGAATTTTCGGATTTTTATTCTTTTCGGATTTTCGAATTTCCAAATTCTTGAATTTCAGAATTTTAGAATTTTTGGATTTCCGAATTTGTCTGACTTTGATCCTACTTCAGCCAATTGAATATCATTGAAGTCGGATCAAAGTCGGATCACTGTTTTGACTGATCCGACTTTAGCATGTGACATGTGCTCTGAAGATCTTAAAGGGGAACCTCGCCAATTTTTTTTTAAAAAATGGCATTGGGGTCCCCCTCCAAGAGCATACCAGGCCCTTTGGTCTGGTATGGATTTTAAGGGGAACCCCCCACACCGAAAAACGGCGTGGAGTCTCCCCCAAAATCCATCCCAGACCCTTTGGTTATTCTGCTGGTACGTTTCCCTCTCCGCAGCATCTTCTGCTCTTTTGCCGGGTCTTCTTCACTGTCTTCTCCTTCTGTTCTTCCTCTGTTCTTCTTCCCATGTTGACTCAACATGATCTCCCACACTAATGGTGACGTCATAATGGGGCGGTGTGTCTAAATCCCGGCTGCCTGAGAGTGATTGTTACCGGGCTAATTTAAACAATTAACCCTTTTCTGCCACCACCTCTACTTTGGAGCCAGAGGAACTAGGGATTTTAGCAATACTGATATTTTAGAATAACCACCTGTAACACACGCTGTCAGCGCAGACAGGTATATTCAGATGCATTATTTTAAAAAACAGTAGCGCTCTTCAAAGGAACAGATTCGTGATAGTTGCATTATGAGCTTTAGGGACAAGGTTAACACTTTTCAGAATAAGGTTTAATAATGGAAAGGTCAAGTTTTAGGTGCAGTAAAATATTTACAGAAAAATAAAAAGAAAGTTACAAAGCAATGAGACAACATACAGCAGCAAAGAAACAGAATGGAGATACTTACTTTTGAAATGTCTGTGACCAATCAGTGTTTCGAAGATGATTCCCTGGTTCTCTGGTTGGTTCGTTGATGGAAAATGAGAACTGGAAGTTGGTCTTAGCAGTTCCTTTTTCTCTGGATGACAAGGGGTGGGGCCGTATGCCCCTGACCACTCACATGAGTGAGGCGGATTCTTAGACTGTCCAGGACGGGCTGTGAAATACAATCATATCTCGTGATTGGGCCGCCAGGCACACCTCACATTAAGGAATTCAATCTCAAACACAGAACAGCTGAATTAGTCCAAACATGAGCACTCTGACATTCTTGGGGACCCTGGGGAGGGAACACACCAGTTCTGGCTCCCCCTACATCCAAAGTGTCTGAAGTTTACACTCGATGCACCCGGTTTGAAATTCTGCATTCAAATGTGTACGTGTTATTGCTATGTCATGTTCCTAACTGAAGTTATGAACTGTATGTATTTTTGGTAAGTTTGTAGACAGAGATGGGGGGGTTACTCTGGGGCCCGAGTTGCCTGTGTGATTTATAATGCTTGCATGTCAGAACATCAGTTAGGTTTATGGCTCTATAAACACAAACAGATCTCTCTTCCTGCCTTAAGATAACATGATCCAGATGGCCTTCTGGAATCTATCTGGAACAGGAAGGGAGGGGGTGTGTGAGGAGTTTGTAGTAAGAGCTGCCAGCTTTTTAAAACGTAGCATTCCGTTCTTCTTAAACAAAATGGAGTTTGCCTTGTATGCGTCTTGTGCGTGATATCATTACTTCGTGTGTGTCTCACATGTGATATCATTACGGGCAGGGCCTCCGGATGATGTCAGCGGGTGGCCCCGTCCCATGTCAATATAAGTCAACATAGAGCAGGGAGACAGCATTCGTGTGTGTCGAGTCAACATGGGAAGAAGAACAGAGGGAAAAGACAGTGGAGAAGACCTGGTAAAAGAGCAGAAGACACTGCGGAGAGGGAGAAGAACCGGCAGAAGAAAGAAGACTCCTCAGAAGAAAAAAGACCCCGCAAAAGAGCAGAAGAAAGAAGACTCCGGAGAAAGGGAAGAAATCAGAGGGAGAAGGCACCAGAGCTGATTTAATTTATAAACCTGTGTAGTGTGTTTATTTTCAACACCTTTTTTTAGGTTAATTGGTAGGGGTACAACCAGCGGCAAGGGTTGCCATGAAGAGGCCCTTGTCCTCATCAACATGGGTACAGGGTGCTTTGGGGTGGGGAGCACTGAGCCCAACTGCCCCAAAGCACCCATACTCCCCATGTTGAGGGCATGCAGCCTGGTATGGTCCAGGAGGGGGGTGCTCCCTCATCCCCATCCCCTTTCCTGGCCTGCCAGGCTGCGTGCTCAGATAAGGGTCTGGTATGGATTTTAGGGGGAGCCCATGCCATTCTTTTGGCGGGGGGTTCCCCTTAAAATCCATGCCAGACCGAAGAGTCTAGTATGGATTTTGTGGGGATCCCACGCCCTTTTTTTGATGTGGGGGTTACCCTTAAAATCCATACCAGACCGGAGAGTCTGGTATGCCCTTGGAGGGGAACCCCATGCTGTTCGTTTTTAATTTGGTGGGGTTCCCCTTCAAGATCCGCAGAGCACAAGATGCCTGGTATTGTCAGGATCAAAGTCAGATCCTGTTCACAGAAGTTGGACCGATGTAGGTCCGATGTAGGACACAAGTCGCAGAGCGAAGTAGGATCAAAGTCGGACCATTTTCAGGTCGGATAGTGTGAACCTAGCTTTAATAGATAAATAATAAATGATTATGTTATAACATTACCTTTTCAGCAGCAGAAGATTCTCCCTCTTAACTGTGTTAGAAAAACATGGGATTATGGGTAAATTTTATACACATTAACCCATGTTTTATCCTTGTAGTTAAGAGGGCTGGGCTGGAAGGGATCATTTGTCTTTTAGACATAGCCCCTGTAAAGCACCTGTAAACTGCCTCTTCTGCAGCCCCAGTGTGAAAGCACTAGTGCTTTCACACTGGGGTGGTGCGCTTGCAGGACAGGAAAAAAGTCCTGCAAGCAGCATCTTTGGGGCGATGCGGGAGCACCACTCCCACACATTGAAATGAATAGGTGCCGCTTTCAAAGTGCCTTAAAAGCTCTTTGACAGCAATGCTAAGCGGGCACTTTTAACCCCCTTTTAACCCCTTCTGGGGGGTTAAAAGCATCCCGCTAGCGGTGCCAAAGCACCACACTTTACAACTACTGCCCCCACCACTCTAGTGTGAAAGTAGCCTAAGAGACATGCCCCCTTTTATGACACTGCAGTGAGAGGACAGCCTCCACTGCAGCATTTTTATTGGACAGCTTGGAACAATCGTACTTTACCATTGGTCCAAGGCTCCAAGCTGTCCATTGAGCTCAGTGCCTATGACAAGAAGTTAGAAGCACTGTGAGCTCATCCTCTCAGTCTGCTGCAAACAGAATGTGCCAGCTTGTATTTAAATTGGCCTAATGTATGTAGCTTCTGACAGGCTACACAAGGTGCCCCGTATCTCCGAAACCATAGGTGACAGGAGCCCCAAATTTTGACCAGTGGTGAGGTAGGACTTTGGCTACCTGCCTCCTCAGACTGCATGCACCTGCCTCAAACTGTACCCCTACTTATCTGAAAAGTAGGGTTCTTCTCCCTGCTGTATTCTATTTTCTTTTGACGATGAATTCAGCACAGCTGTGCATTCATCTACCATTTCATCCATTAACAGAGGTCTGTGAATAAAGTGACTAGAAATCTGACTTGACACCACAGCAGAGGGACTCATACTGTAAATATTCACCATATATATAGTCCATTGATTACTTCCTTGAGTCCCTTAACTGGAGGTTTGTACCTCAGTAAGGACATGGAGATGGGGGAAGAGTTTGCAGGAGCCTCAGCATTGTACTCTTGATCCACTATGTGTAAAGCTCTGCAGGCTCCAATGTAAAAACTTAATAAATGCATTCTTTTTAATAATGCAAGTGCATTTTCTAAATTCTCTCCAAAAGGTGGAATTTCCTTTAGATTTATTTCACAATGCGGCCGTTTTCAAGTGTTTTAGTGCTAGAAATAGCACCTATAATGCACCTGAAAACTGCCTCTCAATCGTCCCCAATGTGAAAGCCTGAGGGCTTTCACATTGGGGCAGTGCGCTTGTGGGACTGTAAAAAAAAGTCCTGCAAGCAGCATCTTTGGGGTGGTTTAGGAGCGGTGTATACACCGCTCCTAAACCACCCTGCCCATTGAAATTAATAGGCAGTGCTTCCGAAGTGCCTGAAAAGCGCTTGGAAGTGATGCAACACGGGTGCTTTTAACCCCTTTTTAACCCCTTCTTGGGGGCTAAAGGTGCCCCGCCATCGGCTGAAAAGCACTGTTAAAACAGTCGTTTACTGCTACTGCGGCCGTGGCCCCATTGTGAAAGCAGCCTTAATCAAGTCTCATAAATACACCAGAGGATGCTAAAAGGAAACAAAAAGCCACAGAGATTTTAGTATTTACTTATATAGTTCAAGCTTTAAAATATAAGAGGGGGCATTTTTCTATATCTTGAGTTAGAGCCATAGATCAAGTAATTTTCTGTGCAATTTAGTGAAGTACTCATAATTCTGCCACAATTATAAGTGCAGTCCCAGTGAAGAGCCTCTTAATGTCTTGATGAAGCTTTTTTCCATAAATTACTGAGGAAAGCATGTGATGGCAGAACATTGTAAAATAACATAATCATGTACGAGATTTCCTTTCGTCGTTTCTGGACATAATTTGCTGAGAACAAATTTGTTTCAAGTTTAAAAATAATGTTTACATTGACAGTTAGCTTTGATTCAGCTTAGGTACAAATATTAGCTGAAAATTGCATTTACATGTAAAATGGCACAGAGTTATTGTAGTTCATATATAAATTTGTAAAAAAGTGAACTTGTCATCCATCCTCAATATTGAAAACTATAAGGAATATCTGACGGTAGCAATCATAAGGTGTTTTTCTGTTGGGAAAAGCCTCTTCATTGCCCCATTTGAAATGGCTTTCACTTTGACAGTGAGGCCTCTATTTTAGGACCAAATCCCCACCCCAACACCATAAACAGCATATGAGACTGCCCTTACTGGGTTGCAATGCAATAATGGAGACTAAAGAAGTATCAAGAGACTAAATGAGGTAAGTGAAACATATTAATTATACTTACCCCTGTGCTGTCCTTTTCAAGATACAGCTCTATTAAAATCCTGATGCCAGATTGGCAGTCCCTATGCATTCTGGTTAAAAAACAGCACACTGATTTACTTTATAAATCAATCATTTATAAAATGCATTAATGCTAACGCCCATTATTTTCTGTTTATTGTTCCTAGTAAGCAGCCACCATGGGCAAAGTATAGAAACATGACATTTTGTGTTTGATTGAACATTCTGGACACACCTGTGGGGAACTGTACAAAACAGTTAACAGAAAATAAATACTAGTTTATTTACAACGCTGATGATGCACTGTTCTTTTGTATAGGGTTGGTCCAAAAAGAATGTCTCTAGCCAAATCCAAATTTCTGTGTTATTTTTGGTGGTTTGGTTTTCCAAATGGTTCAGGCTACCCTTCCTTATATTTATTTCTTCCCTAGCACTCTTAGCTTGACTGTCGGTGCCACTTGATCCCACTCTTCAATGTTAGAATTTCTGGTACCATGTTTAAGGCTTCTAGGACTGCAATGTTCTGCTACTGCAAATTTTTCCAAACTGCATCCCGGGCAGGAACCATCCTGCACTATTTTGCATAATTTGCTGCTCTGTACCACATATTTTTGGAGCCTGCTTTAGAGTTCTATTGACTTCTATGAGACTTTCGTCCAGAAATTTTGAAATTTCTCTTTTGATTCCTGCTGCCTGAACCTCTCTGGTCCCACATAGGACACATTAGTGGCGTGAAGGTTGACAGGTGGTACCAGGCAGCACAAGAGGTAAGTAGATGTTTTCTTATTTGCAAGTACATTACTAAGGTATTAACCACTAGACAATTTTTTTTACTTTCTGTTACAAAACATAGCCAATAAAATCAAGTGTCTTCATACATTTATTCCAAAATGTATTCTGCTACATATCTTTGGTAAAAAAAAATCCAAATGAGTGTATATTAATGGTTTGTGTGAAAGTTATAGAGTCTAGAAAATATGATATATACAGTATCTCGCAAAAGTGAGTACACCCCTCACATTTTTGTAAATATTTTATTATATCTTTTCATGTGACAACACTGAAGAAATGACACTTTGCTACAATGTAAAGTAGTGAGTGTACAGCTTGTATAACAATGTAAATTTGCTGTCCCCTCAAAATAACTTAACACACAGCCATTAACCACTTCCCGACCACTGTATGCAGAATGACAGCCGGGAAGTGGTTCAGTTATCCTGACTGGGCGTCATATGACGTCCTCAGGATAACATGCCAGCGCGCGCCTGGGGAGGCGCACATCGCGGCGATCGGTGGTGTGGGAGGTCAGTCTGACCCCCCACATTACAGATCTCAGTAAAGCGCTTCCATCTGAAGCACTTTACCATGTGATCAGCCGTGACCAATCACGGCTGGTCACAGTGTAACACAGGAAAGCCATTTATCGGTTTTTCCTGTACTCGGGTCTGCAGACCTGAGTAGAGGAGAGCCGATCGGCTGCTCTCCTGACAGGGGGGGTTTGTGCTGATGGTGTATCAGCACAGCCCCCCCTAGGATCACCACACTAGACCACCAGGGAGCCTGCCCAGGGACCACCAGCAATGTGCCAACCCAGGACCACCAGGGAGCCGACCAGGGACCACCAGGGAGCCGATCTGGACCACCAGGGAGACCACCCTAGACCACCAGGTAAGGGGCACAGTACCCAATATGGATGGCACTCAGTGCCACCTTCAGATGCCACCCTAGACCACCAGGGAATGGGCCCCTATCAGTGCATCTGCCCACCAGTGCCCCTATCAGTGCATACAAGTGCCCCTATCAGTGCATACCAGTGCCCACCTATCAGTGCCCATCAGTGCCACCTATCAGTGCCCAGTGCCGCCTATGAGTGCCCATCAGTGCTGTCTATGAGTGACCATCAGTGCCGCTTATCAGTGTCCATCAGTGCTGCATATCAGTGCCCTTCAGTGCTGCATATCAGTGCCACCTATCAGTGTCCGTCAGTGCTGCTTATCAGTGCCGCCTAACAGTGCTCATCATTGTTGCATATAAGTGCCTCATCATTAGTGCCACCTCATCAGTGTCAATCAGTACTGCCTCATCAGTGCCGTCAGTGTAGCCTCATCAGTGCCCATCAGTGATGGAGAAAATGTATTTATTTACAAAGTTTTGTGAAACAGAGAATTTTTTTTTTTCAAAATTTTCGGTCTTTTTTATTTGTAGCGCATAAAATAAAAACTGCATCAAATACCACCAAAAGAAAGCTCTATTTGTGGGAACAAAATGATAAAAAATGTGTTTGGGTACAGTGTCACACGACTGCGCAATTGTCACTGAAAGCTGAAAATTGGTCTGGTAGGAAAGTGTTATAAGTGCATAGTATTGAAGTGGTTAATGTCTAAACCGCTGGCAACAATAGTCAGTACACCCCTAAGTCAAAATGTCCAAATTGGGCCCAAAGGGTCAATATTTTGTGTGGCCACCATTATTGTTCAGCACTGCCTTAAACTTCTTGGGCATGGAATTCACCAGAGCTTCAGGTTGCCACTGGAGTTCTCTTCCACTCCTCCATGACGACATCACGGAGCTGGTGGATGTTGGAGACCTTGCGCTCCTCCACCTTCAGTTTTTGAGGTTGCCCTACAGATGCTCAATGGGTTTAGGTCTGGAGACATGCTTGGCCAGTCCATCACATTTACCCTAAGCTACTTTAGCAAGGCAGTGGTCGTTTTGGAGGTGTGTTTGGGGTCATTATCATGTTGGAATACTGCCCTGGAACCCAGTCTCAGAATGGAGGGGATCCTGCTCTTCTTCAGTTTGTCACAGTACATGTTGACATTCATGGTTCCCTCAATGAACTGTAGCTTCCCAGTGCCGGGTGCACTCATGCAGCCCCAGATCATGACACTCCCACCACCATGCTTGACTGTAGGCAAGACACACTTCTCTTTGTACTCCTCACCTGGTTGCCTCCACACACGCTTGACACCATCTGATACAAATAAGTTTATCTTGGTCTCATCAGACCAAAGGACATGGTTCCAGTAATCCATGTCCTTAGTCTGCTTGTCTTCAGCAAACTGTTTGTGGGCTTTCTTGTGCATCATCTTTAGAAGAGGCTTCCTTCTGGGGAGACAGCCATGCAGACCAATTTGATACAGTAACTCCAAAAAATCTTGCAGCGCCTACAATCAATCGACCATTAGAATAAACATACAAAATTATGTATAAAAATGTATATGAATGGTTTGTAACCAACACTGAGGAGAAAATGAATAAGAAAACAGTTCTTTGGAACTTCAAACCTAGTCAGAAAGTTATGAAAAAAGCTGACTAATTCGCGTGTTGATAAAACTGACACATGTGCATAGAGAATGTCCAATTTCATAATTCACATGAAGGCCATCACGCCCACGGGATATTCAGATAGAATCCAGTAATCAAATAATGGATGGGAGCTTACCAGATTAAGGTAGAAAGAACGCAGGGGTCTATAATCCACCGCAGATATAGTTGATCAGATGTGATCTAGTCGTGTGTGCTGGAGTGTGGAAGGCAGGAGACAGGGAAAGAATCCTTAACCCAACGAACAACGAATTCTTATATCAAAGGGTATCTCCAACTCGTCCGGATGACGACACCCAGGCGATTCCAACGTTTACCATACACCATGAGATAATGAAAAAAAGGGGGGGACCACAATAGTGTAATACCGTCTCATAAAATTTTATTAAGGTAGATGGATTAAAAATACTCACAAACGAGGGGGCGTGGCTTGACCAGGGAAGCGAGCAGACGCGCTGAGACAGAGCTCCGCCAGACCGGCTTCTTAATCTCAACCATCCAAGCTCCTGAGGCTACAATCCGAGGTAAAAACACCTCCACTAACCTCCCTGGGGCACACACACCATTTTGATACCTATTTGGGCACAATCCTTCAATCCCACCCGCGGGGGTATAGGCCGCGGTTTGATCCTCGGCCTAAATTTACGGCCGCAACAACATATCCACCACGGCGCCACGCCAAGCCTCACCTCCGGCAGCCCTCTTGGTGGGACGCACATCAATCCTGCACACAGTGGGCATAAACAACCCGCCTTCGCCCGCGGCGAGGTAGGCCGCGACCGGATCCCCGGACTAAATTTCGCGCCCACAACGCGGCCGCCGGAATACCGGACAAAGCTACACCCACCGCCTAGAGCACACCCACGCAACCTACCCACTCTGCGACCCATACGGCCCCCTGCCATCCAAGTGCTACAAACCCTTACCCATAGTGCGGGGGGGGTAGGCCGCAACCGGATCCCCGGCCTAAATTTGTGAACCCACAGACAACCGGCCCGCCCGTCATCCTCAGACAACCGCACAGAAGGGAACAGGGGTGGAAGTCACCAGAAACCTCACGCTGATAAACAGACAAGGAGGCCTAATTGATTAGTGCTCCCCGGAGAGTAATCCATACACCCTCCGCCATCTTGGAACACCCAAGACGACCACCAGGCTCCACAAACGCTGCAAGCATCACTCTGCTGCAGTGCATTCCAAGAGTCACACTGGTTCACTGGTGCCCAAACCCACACTAAACAGAACTCCACTCAACTGAACCATATCTTACCACAGCAAACAGAGAGATTTCCCCGCTGTCGCAGATATACCTACACGCATGCACTGACCCTATCTCTGTTTACTGAATGTAATGACAACTAACAAGATGGAGTGATTCCACTGGAGACGGCAGAAAGGAAGAACAACATCAACTGAAGCCCGACACCGCCATTGAAACTCTGGCGCCACCACATAACATGTCCAGGAAAAGAATGGGAGAATTCAAAACACAGAAACTAACGTCACTTTTCTTCAAACCAGCACCTTCCCATAGAGCAGAACAGAAAAGTCAAACAACCAGTGAGGCATACACGGACCTCCCCGATGACCCTGCTGAGGAAGAACTGATACCAGAAGCCCCCTCCGCAGCACCCCACCAAACGGAAGAAAACCCAAGCACGGGCAGTCCTGCCAAAGCAAGGATGCGGATTGACGCGTCCTCACCTCCACCATCTCCGATAATCGCTAACAGAGGCATCAACGCGAACCAGGAAGTGTTAAATTCCGCGATGGCTACCTTCCCAAC
Organism: Glandirana rugosa; assembly: GCA_018402905.1. Taxonomy (NCBI): domain Eukaryota; kingdom Metazoa; phylum Chordata; class Amphibia; order Anura; family Ranidae; genus Glandirana; species Glandirana rugosa. The sequence goes on from BLSH010111991.1 coordinate 212,477, forward strand.
CACGGGACAACCAGTCCTCGATACGACCCTCAAAGACATGCTCCTCTCCCTACAATCCTCACTGATGACCGAACTATCCACGCTAATCACAACGCTCTCGACTGACGTGAAACATATCGATCACAGAGTATCGTGCTTAGAATCGGGGGTGGAAGCTTGTGTCTCTACAGTTAACAACATCATCGATGAGGTGGAGGAAGTGAAAGAAGAACAGACCTGGTTGAGAGCCAAGATAGCAGACCTAGAAGACAGGTCTAGACGCAACAATGTAAAACTCCGTGGAATTCCTGAGTCGATCCAACCTCAAGACCTCCAGAGGTATGCAAAAGACCTCATGCGATTAGTCCTTCCTGAAGCATCACCTCGAGATATCATAATCGATAGGATCCATAGAATCGCCAAACCTTCCCACCTTGCAGCCTCGACCCCAAGAGATGTCCTAATGCGAATCCACTTTTTCCAAACTAAAGAGAGACTATTGGCGGCAGTAAGGAAAACAAACAACCTGCCACATCCCTTTGAAAATCTACAGATCTATCCAGACCTTTCAAAATACACACTACAACTTCGCAGAGAACTGAACCCCATAACCAAAGGCCTTCATAACCACAAAATCCAATTCAAATGGAAATACCCGGCCTCCCTCTTGATAACGAAAAACGACACCACCCACAAAATTGACAACCTCAAGGAAGGCTTGCATCTGCTCCATCAATGGGGAATTATCCCTGAACCCCCGCTGGATAACTCCCTCCTCCAACCTTTACCTGGATCGGCAAAACCGCAACGCAGCAGAAGCAGGAAAGCTCCGGAGAGTACTCTCGGCCCCCAACGCAGGGCGAACATCTCCTAACATAATCTTCCTAACTCTGCAGTCACCACCCGTCCAACCCAACCGCTTCCATACAAGAACTATATGCCCCACGGCGGTGATACTGAAGAACCAGTTATATCCACCGCTCTCTTTTTTTATTTTTTTTTTTCCTTTCTCTTTCTTTACTAGCATCTTCCCTTTTACACCGTGGTTAATTATGTTCATGTTGTTTCAATAACGCATTTTTGTTCCACCAGTACTCCCATAACCATCAGTTTCTGCAACAACCCTTCAACAACTCCTCCTACCAGGATATAACACAAGGAAACGACACACAACCAACTGTAAGTGCGAGACTAACTTTCTATTTTCAAACACCACAATGCCTTTGAAAATCCTATCAATTAACGCACATGGTCTTAACCACCCAGCCAAAAGACACTCCTTATGGCGCACAGGAGAATCAAAGTGACATTCTATGTGTTCAAGAAACACATTTCTTAATCACCTCACCACCCAAATGCTCTAACAGGCAGTTCCCCCACGTATTTTCAGCATCCTTCAACGAAAAAAAAAGGGGGGTCCTCATTGCCATTAGAAACACAGTCCTATTCTCCCTTAAACAGAAATATGAAGACCCTCAAGGAAGATTCCTCATCTTGGTGTGCACCATCAACAGACAACAATACACGATCGTTAACATATATGCACCCAATATTCAACAGCAGGATTTCTTACGGAAGGTAATGAGTTCTGTCAAACTTATCCAACAGGGCAACCTATTGCTTTGCGGGGACTTTAATATCACAGTTGATCCAAACATGGACTCCACCTCTGCCTCCAAGAGAAGGAAATCTCCCTTAAAGAAATTCCTTATACAACATGACCTATTTGATGTGTGGAGGTGCCACCATGGGTCGGAAAAGGACTATACGTACTTTTCTCCTTCACATAAGTCATACTCTAGAATAGATCTGTTCATAACCGACAAATGGCTTTTGCAGGGGATCACATCAAGTCCACCCGAAGATAGAGGACGCGTTTCCGTCCCAAGACTTATTACATCAACAAGCGGGAGGTATATCCTAAAAACAAAACTCTCTTACTCAGACGATAAAGATAACTCTAACCGCACACCAGCCTGGTGCAGTACCACACCTAGCGGCTACTACACTAGGGGACGTTTTCGGTAAACAGCCAATACTTGTCTAGATAAGATCTCATACTGAATACACTTCCTCTTTTCATGCATATCAGGAAAAGGCTGGGTACCACCGTGGAGGTGTGTAGTTTATCCAGTACAACATATTCCTTAAAGAAATTCCCTCTAAAGGAAGAGAACCTCCGTCT
>BLSH010111991.1:225766-239786 GCA_018402905.1 Glandirana rugosa
TATCCCCATTTATTTGTAGGGCACTTGCCCTAGTTTGAAGATGATTTTGGAACAGTTATATGGTTTCTACCGTTAATTAATACTTTTCAGACACAGTTTGAAGATGATCCACATTCACCTCCATTTTTGCTTTTTTTGTTTTTATTTTTTAAAAATATTTAAAGTTATTTCCCTGTCCCCATTTTTTTTGTAGGGCACTTGCCCTACCCTTACCCCCATTTTACTTCCTTTTGCAGCCCTCTGGGGCTTTCCAGGACTTTGCTACAGCCATTTTTGTGCCTAAAAGTTCGGGTCCCCATTGATTTAAATGGGGTTCGTTGTCCGTGCGATCGTTCGGGTTCCGTCCGGACCCGGACCCGGACTTTGTCCCAAAGTTCGGACGGACCAGCAGAACCCGAACGTCCAGGTGTTCGCTCAACTCTATACATGATAGTAAAATGGAAAGACCATATTGGACAATTAATATTAAATACATTTTATGGACAAACTAGAAAATTGTGATTCTAAGTAATCTGGACCAAAATGACAAGAAGGTTAAAATAATTGTGTACGGTATGTAAAACCAATATGTACCATATAATTAATCTGAATATTACACAAAAAATCGACACAGCATCGCCCTAATTCATAAAAAATATACAAAAATGTATATATAAACTTCACCATATAAATAATTAGAAATATAAAAGGAGATATAAATATCGTCATAATAAAAATAAGGAATCCAAATTAAAAACAAAGTCAAAAATGGATTATAAAAATTCCCTTATAATACAACGTGCAATGAGGTTTAGGCTTTATTGATAAAAGAATTTACGTCCCAGTCCACGTTCATACCGTATGGGTAATAACTTTTCAAAGAATAAATCCAGGAGGTCTCCAGTTGGGAGACGCCTCTTTTAACCCAACCTCCCCTCCAAGGAGGGACATATCTGTCAATAATCTGGTAGAGTCCCCTCCGGATTACGATCGTGGTACTTCAAATAATGTTTTGGGACACTATGATTAGTCTTACCCTTAATTATATTTATTATGTGCTCATTGACCCTAATGTTGAAGGACCTCGTAGTCCTCCCTACATATTGTTTTTTGCAGGGGCAGGTCAACATATATACAACGTTTTTTGTCTCACATGTACAGAAAAACTTCAAATCATAGCTACGACCAGTAGTCGTTGAGAAAAAACTCTGGATTTTCCTATCTTTGCACTTATTTAACTTACACACCCTGCATTTTTGGCACTTGTAGTACCCTTTAAGGTCCTGAAAAAACGATGTTTTTTTTGGGGGATTAATCACGTTGGGTGCAAGTTTATGTCTGAGGGAAGAGACCCCTCTAAATATAATCTGCGGTTTCTCAGGAAGCAGGGGACCAAGAATCTGGTCATTACGAAGAACATTCCAATGTCTAGAAATGACATTTCTAATTTGCTTGTGTTGTATGGAATATCCAGTGAAAAAAGACCATTTTGCATCACAACTTTGAGTTTTAGGTTTGTCCATCAGTAAATCAGTTCTATCAATTTGTGTGACAGCCTGTATCTCGTTGTCAAGGTCGTAATTATTATACCCTTTCTCTAAAAAGCGCTTTTTCAAGGTTAATGCCTGTTCATTGAATGTATCAACGTTCGAACAATTACGTCTCAATCTGATGAACTGGCTTTTGGGAACAGATCTCAACCATGATTTATGGTGACAGCTGTCTGTTGAAATAAAACCGTTCCTGTCTGTTGGTTTAAAAAAGGTCCTAGTGGAAAAATGGCCCACACTAATATTAATATCCAAATCTAAAAAGTGTATATTAGTCCGGCTACTTTCAAGAGATAATATAATGCCCCTGTTATTAGAGTTTAGGGTAGCAAAAAAGGCGTCAAGTGACTCCTGATCACCGCGCCATACCGCATCTACATTTTATTTCTATATGGTCTACACCTAATGTCACATCATAGGTTCCCCTCTACATTATTATATTCTTTTAATATTCACTAATCTATTCTTATATGGTTCACATTTGATGTCACATCATAGGTTCTTCTCTACAATATATTTTATAAGGTTTACACGTAAATGGCGCTTCACAGGTTTTCTTCTACACTACACATTTTTTATTTAATTTCATTCCCCTTTTTCATCTCCGAGCATATATGTCACGATTGCCTTTCAGTCACGTTTGAACTCTTATCCGCAATCCTTGTCTGCCACTTGCCTAAAAAGACTCTCTTTGCTGACACTATCACATGAGGGTGGGCTAGGACGCGGGTTTGCTCACGCCCACTTCCTGGAACTGTTTTGAGGGACGGTATCACGCTTGGTTCATTCTTCCCTCACTTCCGGGCTATGAGCAAGCCCTGACTATTCACTGGATTGTTTTTAACCTTTCAAAGTTGTTTCAATTCTATAGATCAACTTTGGTTTAAAGCGGAATGGATTATTTTCATCTTCATTTTATCTTTCTACCATTTACATTTTATACACAGATGTTGTTTTTCCGGGTCACCGATATCGGCCTTTACACATGGGTTTTTTGATAATGAGGCGTGGAACGCACGCCGATGACGCCATCTTAGGAACAGAATTCGACTTCCGTTCCCATAAGCCCTCTAGGGGCCTGATTTGTATTTTGATACATTCTTTATAAATAGGAGTAACGACAGGAGGGGGGGAATACCCCAGATGACGGCCATTTGAGCTGAAACGCGTCGGGTCCCATACTCCTCCTCTGATACCGGTTTTTCATTAAGAGCTCTTTTTTGCACATATGTTTGTGAGTATTTTTAATCCATCTACCTTAATAAAATTTTATGAGACGGTATTACACTATTGTGGTCCCCCCCTTTTTTTCATTATCTCATGGTGTATGGTAAACGTTGGAATCGCCTGGGAGTCGTCATCCGGACGAGTTGGAGATACCCTTTGATATAGGAATTCGTTGTTCGTTGGGTTAAGGATTCTTTCCCTGTCTCCTGCCTTCCACACTCCAGCACACACGACTAGATCACATCTGATCAACTATATCTGCGGTGGATTATAGACCCCTGCGTTCTTTCTACCTTAATCTGGTAAGCTCCCATCCATTATTTGATTACTGGATTCTATCTGAATATCCCGTGGGCGTGATGGCCTTCATGTGAATTATGAAATTGGACATTCTCAATGCACATGTGTCAGTTTTATCAACACACGAATTAGTCGGCTTTTTTCATAACTTTCTGACTAGGTTTGAAGTTCCAAAGAACTGTTTTCTTATTCATTTTCTCCTCAGTGTTGGTTACAAACCATTCATATACATTTTTATACATAATTTTGTATGTTTATTCTAATGGTCGATTGATTGTAGGCGCTGCAAGATTTTTTGGAGTTATTATATGAACAATTGGATCAGTTGTTTTTTGCGGGCAGCCTCCTCTATATAATCTTTTCACAATATTGTTTCAAATTATTTGTCACTGTTTCACCAGACCCATAATAATTAATGTGCGCTGGCATTTTTCCCATTTCCAATTTGATACAGTGTGTGGCGTATGGTCCGAGCACTGACAGGCTGACCTCCCACCCCTTCAACCTCTGCAGCATTGCTGGCAGTACTCATACGTCTATTTCCCAAAGACAACCTTTGGATATGATGCTAAGCACGTGCACTCAACTTCTTTGGTCGACCGTGGCGAGGCCTGTTCTGAGTGGAACCTGTCCTGTTTTACTGCTGTATGGTCTTGGTCACCGTGCTGCAGCTCAGTTTCAGGGTCCTGGCAATCTTCTTATAGCCTAGGCCATTTTATATGGAGCAACAATTCTTTTTTTTTTCAGATCCTCAGAGTTCTTTGCCATGAGGTGCCATGTTGAACTTCCAGTGACCAGTATGAGACAGTGAGAGCGATAACACCACATTTAATACACCTGCTCCCCATTCACACCTGAGACCTTGTAATACTAACGAGCCACAGGACGCTGGGGACAGAAAATGGCTAACTGGCCCCAATTTGGACATTTTCACTTAGGCCTCATACACACGGGCGTATATAAAAAAATAAACAAAACGTCGGGCCCGACGTCAAGGAAAAAAAGGCGACGTTTTTCGGCGTTATGTATTGACGTTTTTCGGCGTTAGTGAGCGTCGGCGTCAATAGGCGTCAATAGGCGTTTTTTAAAACAAAATCATCCCTCTGCTATTTTTCAACCTAAAAACGTCGGCGTCAAAAAACGCCGGAAAACGCCGGTATAATAATAGGTGGCATATGGTGGCATATGTTGGCGTTTCTTGGCATATTGTGGCGTCGGCGTCAAAAAACGTCAAAATGTTACAGCCTCAGAACGCGAGGGCTGTGGGTTCTACTTTCTGCTCACTAACGCCGACGCCACCTACAGCTCAGAAACACTGACGTTTTTATGGGGCCATTGACTAACATGGAGAGCTGCAAAAAACGCCAGAAAACGCCGGCGTCAAAAAACGTCCGTGTGTATGAGGCCTTAGTGGTGTACTCACTTTTGATGCCAGTGGTTTAGACATTAATGGCTGTGTGTTGAGTTATTTTGAGGGAACAGCAAATGTACACTGTTATACAAGCTGTACACTCACTACTTTACATTGTAGCAAAGTGTCATTTCTTCAGTGTTGTCACATGAAAAGATATAATAAAATATTTACAAAAATGTGAGGGGTGTACTCACTTTTGTGGGATACTGCATATTTGAAAATTGATCAATCCAGATCTCATTTCTTGAGGACCTAAAATGGCAGGACGGTGCAAATACACAATAAATGACCGCTTTTTGAAAAGTAGACAATCTGAGGTATTTAGTAAGAGGCATGGGAAGTTTTCATTTTTTGTCACAATTTTTGTAAAAAATGAAGCAATTAAATAAAATAGTTTTTATACATACTGTCACCAGTGCAGTACAACGTTATTGCATGACTGGTGTTATGGCGATCAGGGATTCTGACTGGTGACAGTATGTTAAAAAGAAAATAATCATTTTTTTTTTTTTTTTTTACATTAAAAAAATATATATTTATTTACTTTTTTTTTTTAATTATTTCATTAGAGTAATTCAGTTTCTCCATGTGACACTGTACTACTCTGGGGGTTATGAAGCTTTACACTTTGATTGCTGTTATAGTGATGATCACTGTAACAGCAATTTTTGAACTGTCAGGAGTAAGTTTCATTTATAACAGCTGTGATTACTATTGTGATGTTGTGACTGGTACAGGTACCATGTGATAGATGTGGGCCAATCAAAGCATCACAATACTAAGCACAGCTGTTATGAATGAAACCCATTAATTATAGTTGTGTTTATATTGTGATCATGTGATTGCATAATTATCACATGATACCCTGTCCCCTCAAAGCGGCCTGGTACTGGAAGCTGCAATCCTCTGTGTCCGGTGAACACAGCAGTCGTGGGAGCAGCGCAATGCGCACCCAAGGGGGTGCATCAATGTGCATTCTATGCATTAAGATAAAAAGCCTTCTGTGTGCAGCAGCTCCCCTCAGCCCCCCTAATACTTACCTGAGGTCCCTCTATATCCAACTATGTTGCACATGACACTCGGCTGGACTCCCCACCTCATTGGCTGAGACAGCAGTGCGGTGCCATTGGCTCCCGCTGCTGTCAATCAAAGTCAGTCAGCCAATGAGGAGAGAAAGGGAGCAGAGCCAGGCCACAGCTCCAAGTCTGAATGGACACTGGGAGCTGTGGCTTGGCTCGGGTGCCCCCAGAGCAAGCTGCTTGCTGAGGGGGCACTCAACAGGAGGGAAGGGCCAGGAGCACCAAAGAGGAACCAGAGAAGAGGCTGCTCTGTGCAAATCCACTGCACAGGGTAGGTAATGATAGCATGTTTGTTATTTAAAAAAAAAAAAAAACACGATACTTTACAATCACTTTAACCACTTGCCCACTGGAAACTTATAACCCCTTCCTAGCAGACCAATTTTCAGCTTTCAGTGCTCTCACATTTTGAATGCAAATTACTCAGTCATGCAATACTGTACCCATATTAAATTGTTTTTTGCTCTATAAATGAAAAAGACCAAACATTTTGTAAATAAATGGATTTTTCTTTGTTTCAGTCATAACATTTTGCAAATTAGTAATTTTTCTTCATAAATTTTGGCCAAAATTTATACTGCTACATATCTTTGGTAAAAATAACCAAAACCAGTGTATATTATTTTGTCTTTGTGAAAGTTATAGAGTCTACAAGCTATGGTGCCAATCACTAAAAATGTCATTTCTTGAGACAGGAACGTACAAATACCACCCAAATTACTCCTTTTTTGGAAAGAAGACATTCCAAGGTATTTAGTAAGAGGCATGGTGAGTTTTTTGAAGTTGTATTTTTTTCCCACAATTCTTAACACAATTAAGACACAAGATTAACACAATTAATTAAGATTTTTTTTTTTTTCACAAAATTGTCATATTAACAGGTTATTTCTCACACACAGCATATGCATACTTGCAACTTCACCCCAAAACACATTCTCCTACCCCTCTTAAGTATAGCGATACCACATGTGTGAGACTTTTACACAGCCTGTCCACATACAGAGGCCCAACATGCAGGGAGCACCATCGGGTGTTCTAAGAGCATAAATTACACATTTCATTTCTTGACTACCCCTTACACTTTTGAAGGCTCTGGAGCACCAGGGCAATAGAAACACCCACAAAATGACCTCATTATGGAAAGTAAACACCCCAATGTATATTCTAAGAGGCATAATGAGTCTTTTTTTCTGCAAGTTTTTGGAAAATGTGGAAATAAAATGAAATCTCATTTATTTTTACACAAAGTTGTCCACATATAAGATATTTCTAACACATAGCATGTGCATAGCAAACATTACACCCTGAAATACATTCTGCTACTCCTCCTGAGTATGGCAATACCACATGTGTGAGACTTTTACACAGCCTGGCCACATACAGAGGCCCAACATGCAGGGAGCACCATCAGGAGTTTCAAGGAGCATAAATTTCAAATCTAATTTGACTACCTATTACACTTTTGTGAGACACTGTAGTGGCACTGATGGGCACTGTAGTGTCATGGATGTGTCATGAATGAGTACTGATGTGGCATGGATATGGCATGGATGAGTACTGATGTGGCATGAATGTGGACAGATGAGCACTAATGTTGCATGGATGTGGCACGGATGAGCACTGATGTGGCACGGATGAGCACTGATGTGGTACGGATGAGCACTGATGTGGCATGGATGAGAACTGATGTGGCATGGATGAGCATTGATGTGGCACAGATGAGCACGGATGTGGCATGGTTGCCACACAGATAAGCACTGATGTGGCATGACTGAGGCATGAATGAGTCATAAATGAGCATGAATAAGGCATGGATGAGCATGAATGGAGCATGAATAAGCCATGAATGAGCCATGGATGGGCATGAGTGAGCATAAACGAGCCTTGGATGGGCATGAATGAGCATGATTGAGGCATGGATGGGAATGAATGAGGCATGGATGAGCATGAATGGAGCATGAATGAGCCATGAATAAGCCATGGATGAGCATGAATGAGCCATGGATGGGCATGGATGAGCATGAATGAGCCATGGATGGGCATGAATGGAGCATGAATGAGCCATGGATGAACACCGATGTGGCATGGATGTGGCACGGATGAGCACCAATGTGACATGGATGTGGCACGTATGAGCACTGATGTGGTATGGATGTGGTACGGATGAGCACTGATGTGGCATGGATAAGAACTGATGTGGCATGGATGAGAACTGATGTGGCATGGATGAGCATTGATGTGGTACGGATGAGCACTGATGTGGCATGGATGTCACACAGATGAGCACTGATGTGGCATGGATGTGGCATGAATGAGGCATGGATGAGCATGAATGGAGCATGAATGAGCCATGGATGGGCATGGGTGAGCATGAACAAACCATGGATGGGCATGAATGGGCAGAGATGAGCATGAATGAGGCATAGATGAGCATGAATGGAGCATGAATAAGCCATGGATGAGCATGAATGAGCCATGTATGAGCATGAATGAGCCATGGATGGGCATTAATGGAGTATGAATGAGCCATGGATGGGCATGAATGAAACATTAATGAGCCATTAATGGATATTAGGGATGAGCCGAACACTCCCCGGTTCGGTTCGCACCAGAACACCGTGAACAGGCAATATGTTTGTGCGAATACGCAAACCCTATTAAAATCAATGGGACTCAAACAGGAAAAATCAAAAGTGCTCATTTTAAAGGTTTATATACAAGTTATTGCCATAAAAAGTGTATGGGGACCCAGGTACTGCCCTATGGGACATACAGTCAGGTCCATAAATATTGGGACATCAACACAATTCTAATCTTTTTGGCTCTATACACCACCACAATGGATTTGAAATCAAACGAACAAGATGTGCTTTAACTGCAGACTCTCAGCTTTAATTTGAATGTATTTACATCCAAATCAGGTGAACGGTGTAGGAATTACAACTCTTTGTATATGTGCCTCCCACTTTTTAGAGGGACCAAAAGTAATGGGACAATTGGCTGATCAGCTGTTCCATGGCCAGGTGTGTGTTATTCCCTCATTATCCCATTTCCAAGGAGCAGATAAAAGGTCCAGAGTTCATTTCAAGTATGCCATTTGCATTTAGAATCTATTGCTGTCAACTCTCAATATGAGATCCAAAGAGATGTCTCTATCAGTGAAGCAAGCCATCATTAGGCTGAAAAAACAAAAAAAAACCATCAGAGAGATAGCAAAAACATTAGGTGTGGCCAAATCAACTGTTTGGAACATCCTTAAAAATAAAGAACGCACCGGTGAGCTCAGCAACAGCAAAAGACCCGGAAGACCATGGAAAACAACTGTGGTGGATGACCGAAGAATTCTTTCCCTGGTGAAGAAAACACCCTTCACAACAGTTGGCCAGATCAAGAACACTCTCCAGGAGGTAGGTGTATGTGTGTCAAAGTCAACAATCAAGAGAAGACTTCACCAGATTGAATGCAGAGGGTTCACCACAAGATGTAAACCATTGGTGAGCCTCAACAACAGGAAGGCCAGATTAGAGTTTGCCAAACAACATCTAAAAAAGCCTTCACAGTTCTGGAACAACATCCTATGGACAGATGAGACCAAGATCAACGTGTACCAGAGTGATGGGAAGAGAAGAGTATGGAGAAGGAAAGGAACTGCTCATGATCCAAAGCATACCACCTCATCAGTGAAGCATGGTGGTGGTAGTGTCATGGCGTGGGCATGTATGGCTGCCAATGGAACTGGTTCTCTTGTATTTATTGATGATGTGACTGCTGACAAAAGCAGCAGGATGAATTCTGAAGCGTTTCGGGCAATATTATCTGCTCATATTCAGCCAAATGCTTCAGAACTCATTGGACGGCGCTTCACAGTGCAGATAGACAAAGACCCGAAGCATACTGCGAAAGCAACTAAAGAGGTTTTTAAGGGAAATAAGTGGAATGTTATGCAATGGCCAAGTCAATCACCTGACCTGAATCCGATTGAGCATGCATTTCACTTGCTGAAGACAAAACTGAAGGGAAAATGCCCCAAGAACAAGCAGGAACTGAAGACAGTTGCAGTAGAGGCCCGGCAGAGCATCTCCAGGGATGAAACCCAGCATCTGGTGATGTCTATGCATTTCATACTTCAGGCTGTAATTAACTGCAAAGGATTGCAAACCAAGTATTAAAAAGTGAACGTTTGATTTATGATTGTTAATCTGTCCCATTACTTTTGGTCCCTTAAAAAGTGGGAGGCACATATACAAACTGTTGTAATTCCTACACCGTTCCCCTGATTTGGATGTAAATACCCTCAAATTAAAGATGAAAGTCTGCACATCTTGTTCGTTTCATTTCAAATCCATTGTGGTGGTGTATAGAGCCAAAAAGATTAGAATTGTGTTGATGTCCCAATATTTATGGACCTGACTGTATATCAATGAAAAAAAATTTTTTAAAACAATCATTTTTTCAGGAGTAGTTATTTTACCCCCTCAAGATCCGCACTATTTCCAAAAGACGGCTCCAGTGCAGATCTCAATTTCCGGGTGAATGTCCATGGACGTCCTCCCATGCAAGAGCCGCTGCACACCCCCTGCTGGCCGCGTGAAGTGCACTCTGTGATTACCGAGTCCATGGGACTCGGTTGATCACAGATCGGAGTAGTAAGGGGACGGGCCCACCGCCTTACTACGTGATCAGCTGTCAGCCAATGACAGCTGATCAAGTGATGTAATCAGAAGCCGGTGATCGGTATTTGGTATTTATTTATCACCGGCTTCTGTCAGAGGGACATCGGTCCCTCGCACAGAGAGCTGCGGATGGCTCGTCTGTGCACACCATTGCCACCTGTCAGTACCCACCAGAGCCACCTACCAGTGCCCACAGTGCCATCTACCTTTGCCCACCAGTGCCCCCTACCTTTGCCCATCAGTGCTGCAAATTAGTGCCGCCGATCAGTGCTGCATATCTGCATCACCCACCAGTGCCCATCAGTGCCCCCTCATCAGTGCCACCTGTCAGTGCAGCTTATCAGTGCCCTTCAGTGCCGCTTATCAGTGCTCTTCAGTGCCGCTTATCAGTGCCCTTCAGTGCCACCCATCAGTGCCGCCTCATCAGTGCCACCTATCAGTGCCCATCAGTGCAGCTTATCAGTGCCCATCAGGGCAGCTTATCAGTGCCCATCAGTGCAGCCTCATCAGCGCCCATCAATGAAGGAAAAAAATGACCGGTTTTCAAAATTTATATAAAAGAACCATGAAACAGGGTTTTTTTTCGAAATTTTTGGTCTTGTTTTTTTTTTTTAGCAAGAAATAAACAACCCAGCAGTAATTAAATACCACCAAATGAAAGCTCTATTTATGGGAAAAAATGATCAAAAATGTCATATGGGTACAGTGTCGCACGACCGCGCAATTGTCATTCAAAGTGTGAGAGCACTGAAAGCTGAAAATTGGTCTGGGCAGGAGGGGGGTTAAAGTGCCCAGTAAGCAAGTGGTTAATAATGCTTCAAGTGAAAAAATAAAAATGAAATATTCCTTTAAATATCATGCCTGGGGGTCCCCTTAGTCTGCCTGTAAAATTGTGCATCTGTGTGATGTTTAGAAGAGTGATGCAGCAAAATCAAATTTTTAAAGAGAAAAAGTAATTTCAACTTGCTCGCGACTCCCGGCAATAAAGATCAAAAATCACTGAAAAAAATAGCGTGGGGTCCCCCCAAAATCCAAACCAGGCCCTTTTTAAAAAAAAAAATTGGCACGGGGTTCCCCTTAACCACTTCAATACACTGTGTTACATTATATATTATATATGTATGTGTTATATATTACACTGACTGTATCATAGTCTTAATTGTATTATATATACTACGGGGACTGCACTCTATAAAATTGTGATGACATGCCCCAGTCAAACAGGTGCATAAAAATTGGGCCTTGGATGTTGGTGGTGGCAGAACACTGTAACCCCTCCCAGTTACTCTTGTTGGAAGCAGGAACAGGCCCCGCAGTTGTAATTTATTTAAAAAATTGTAATGACATGCCCCAGTCAAACAGTTGCAGAAAAATTAGGCCTTGGGTGTTGGTGGTGGCAGAACACTGTAACCCCTCACAGTTACTCTTGTTGGGCACAGGAACAGGCCCTGCTGTTAAAAAATTACTTTAAAAAATGTTATGATATGCACCATGTAAAACAGGTGCAGTAAAATTTGGCCTTGGGTGTTCATGGTGCCCTAAACCCAAAATATTGTTGGAAGCTAGCATCATCAGGATTCAGGAGGAATAGCATAGGCAGCATAGGCAGTCTTCAAGGGATCCCAGATCCCTAGCAAATTCAATTAGTTGCATCAGCATCAGGGGCTTGATAGCTGCTGATCCAGGACTGATTCATTTTTATAAATGTGAGCCTATCAACAGAGTCTGTGGACAGGCGCAATCTTTGATCTGTTACAAACCCTCCAGCAGCACTAAATGTCAGTTCAGAAAGCACGCTGGATGCAGAACAGGCCAGTAGCTCATTCGCCTATTGAGCAAGTTCCGGCCAGTGGTCCATCCTCAAGACCCAGTAACTCAGTGGATGCTCAGTTGGAAAGGTCTCCAAGTCTGCTCTTGCCCCTAGATATTCTTGCACCATATAATGCAGACGCTGATGATGGTTGCTTGAACCTATCAGCCCTGGGCGCTGAGGACTGAAAAATAGTTTAAAGGCATCGGTTAGCCGGCCACCTTCTCCAACTCTTCCTCTGACTGAAGGTATCCTCAGAAACACGTTGTCCAGCAGCAGGAAATGATAACCTCCAAAGGTCTGGAAAGGCATTGCTCAAACTTTTCTTCAAGCTATCCTGAAGAGGTTTCATCCTCTGCTCTCTCTGCAAAGGCAGAATGAGCTCTGCAACTTTACCCTTGTAAGAAGGGTTGCCAGCCAGTAATGATCCCTCTCCTTGATATCGATATGCTATCTTCATTAAGGGGGCCTTGAGAGGAAAGGAAGTCCTCTTCCTCCCTCTGTTCTGCCTCAAGTGCCCTGTCCATGATTCCACAAAGCATGTGCTCCAGCAGGAAGACTAGAGAGACAGTGTCACTGATGCATGCAGTGTCACTGCTCACCATTCTTGGTGACAGGACAGTGTATGCATCCTTGATCTGTAGCCACTGGCATGGTGAAAAAAACAAAGCTCCCCTGAGCTTGTCCTGGTGCCATACTCAGAGGTACTCAAGGTACTCATTGATGGCCCTCTGCTGTCCGTGCAGCCGCTGCAGCATTGCCAATGCTGAGTTCCATCTGGTGGGCATGTCACAAATGAGGCAGTTGGTGGGCAGGTTAAATTTCGACTGTCAGTCAGCCGAGCACTGGCATTGTATGACCACCAGAAATGACCACAGGCTTTTCTGGCCTGCCTCAGAATATGTGGTAAGCCTGGGCACCTGGTCAAGAAACACTGCACCACCAAATTCAGGAAGTGTAGCAAGCATGGAACATGTGTCAAGTGTCCCTTTTGGAGGGCAGAGAGAAGGTTGGTGCCATTGTCGCATACAACCATTCCTGGCTCAAGCTGCCGTGGCGTCAACCACCCCTGAGCCTGCCCCCCACACAGTTGACAGAATCTCTGCCCCGTGTGGCTCCTGTCCTCTAGACAGACCAACTCAAGCACTGCATGGCATCTTTTAGCCTGACTGCTTGCATAGCCCCTAGAACGCTTTGCGAGCACTGCTGGTTCAGAGGACACTGCTGCAGAAGAGGCCAGAGAGAAAGAAGAAGAGGGGGTGGAGGAAGCAGATGTGGTAGAATCACCACAATTTTTTTTGAGTCATGGTGGTGGAACTAGCTCCAACACTGAACTCTGTCCTGCATCCTTCCCAGCTGCCTGCAGAGTTACCTAGTGTGCCAGGAAGGAAAGGTAACGTCCCTGAGCATGTCTGCTGGACCGTGAGTCAGCGGTAATATGAACTTTGTTGCTGACCTCCCTGTCCAAGGAGGCCAAAACTAGAGTTGAGCGAACCTGAACTGTAAAGTCCGGGTCCGTACCGAACTTTGGGGTGTCCGTGACCCGGACCCGAACCCGGACATTTGAAAAAAAGTTTGGGTTCTGGGTTAGGGTATTTGATCACGCATGTTGAATAGCTGCAGGGCAGCCAATCAACCCAAGCGAGTTGAGATCAAAACCGGAGGAACCTGTCCCTCCAGTCGTTGTTTCAAGTATAATGGCGACTGAGTGCCAGGTCGTCTGTACGAGTCCCTGCAATGGAAAGGAAGGACCGTGTGATCCATTGAGACGTCCGTCGACCCTTCCTACGTCCTGTCTCAAGTCACAACCTCGATCAAGGTGGTGGTACTGAGTTTTTTTTAACACCACTAAGATGGTGTAGACGAAGGAGGTGGGGGAGAAGAAGAAAGAGAGACCGGAGAAGACGTCGTCACAGGAGACTTGGTCGTCACGAGCGTTTCGCAAGATCCCCGATACGTTCGTCAGTCCGATTTTCTACGGTACGTCA
>BLSH010112001.1:8424-25742 GCA_018402905.1 Glandirana rugosa
GGGGAGGTTTTCTTATACAGGTTTTCATCATCTCCTCCCCCCGAGAGACAAGTACTTATTGGTTATTGGAACTTCACTCAATAAGGGAATGTTTGCTTTTCTGCCTCCCCCCCCCCTCCTCTACTACTTTTGGACATATTCTTTTGGAGGGGAGCAGGTACCTAGGATTGCTAGGCAATTCCAGAACAAGTTTGCTCCCCCTTTGCCTGCAGCCTTCTGGGACATGTCACAGGTCTCAGAAGGCTACAGGACCATTCACAAAGCACAGCGCAGCTCACCCACGTGCAGTGAGAAGCAGGCTTTGAAGGTGCAAGGAGTCACAACTGCCTTTCGTTAGTAAATATTGGGACCAGAAGACCAGCGAAGGACTGGCCTGGGTGAGGACAGTGCTGAATCCTTGGACAGGTAAGTGTTTATTAAAAGTCATCAGCTACAGTATTTGTAACTGCCGACTTTTAATTTTTGTGTGTGTGTGTGTGTGGAGGGGGGGGGGATTTTGCAGGAAAAAAATGTGCATTCATAATATTTTTCTGATGAGCCTGCAGAGTGGCGGCCTATTCATTAGGGCCCCCAAATCAATGCGCCTGGCCCCTAATCTCTATGCAGGGCACCTGAATTTCGATTTTTAAAATTTTTTTTTTAGAAGCCCGAGGCTCTAATAGGCTTCTAAAAGGGTGGGGCTGGGGGTGCAGAGCACTGCGCCCCGAGCCCACCCACTTGTATGACATTAGCAAAATATTATTCACTAATGTCTTCTTGCTTCTCCCCCCTGGCCAATCAGGAAGCCGGTCCTGAAACCAGACTGGCTGGGAGTCTTAGGACTCCCTGCCAATTGGATCTCAGGAACCACTTCCCGATCGGCTGGGAGGAGAAGAAACGGCCCCGGATTGAGCACTGGGGGGGTTAGTGTGAGCGAGCGCCGGGGGGTAGTGCGAGTGAGGGGGGGCCCCCCAAAATTTCGAGCACCAGTCGACACTACTTAAGAGCATTGCAACTTCAATCAGTATATCGCGGGTGCAACGTCAGGCTCCTGCAGACATTGCCTCCAACTTGTCTGCCTGTACCTCCATACGTACAGATGGTTAAAAACCTGAAGCAAGTGTCAATGAACTATGAGAGTGTTCATCAGTACCCTCATAGTTTATTTGAACTACAAGATGTCTGCTGCAGTGGCAGATGGGACTTGCAGCTAAATTTATTCACAGATTTGAGCCCCACACAGCGGTGCTGTTTTTGAAAAGTGACAGAGGGTGCGGGGAGAAGATCCCCTACACACTGTCATGAGCGGTGGGGCCAGGGGGACTTTATTTAGGGGTGTGGAGTGGGACAGACCTGGAGCATGTTCCACATTACACCCTAAATATGTGTGTAATGTGTAACACGTTCCAAAAAGTGAGCTTATCCTTTAAGCTGAACTCTGGGCAAGCAGCTAAATGCACAGATACATATAGGAGAGCTTTTTTGGCTGCCAAAGATTTTGAATTTCTGTTTATGCATTTCTGAGCACCTAACCCTTTTGTGTTGTTGGGGGCTTTTTATCCACTTCAATACCGGACACTTTTACCCCCTTCTTGCCCAGGCCAATTTTCAGCTTTCAGTGCTGTCACGCTTTGAATGACAATTGCATGGTCATGCAACACTGTAAACAAAGAATAAAGAAATTCTGTGAGCTGTACGCCTAATACATTTTTGTGAGCTGCTGGCACTTAACACAACCCCATATATTCTATGCGACAAACAATGAAATAACATATGTGCACCTACGTGTTACGCCACAAGGTCACATAGCTTCCTCAGGAGATTTTGTTGATATATCCTGTGGTGTAATGCGTAGGGGAGGGGCAATTAATGTCACAATGCTCTGATTGTGGATGTGATTGACTGATAGTGGTAACTTTACAGCCATAGTATGCTGTCAATCCAGTGTTTTTTCACTTTCATTTTTTAAGAGAGTGGTGCGCTGCAAGAGCCTTCTTCTTTTTTTTTTTTTTTTTAAGACATTTTATTGAAGTTTTTCAGTCAAGACAGAGAAATAATGCATAGATTAACAGCAAAATTATCAGCTAGATATCTTGAGAGATATGACATTAAGTGTAACATGGTATTTAACTACAGAGAATACTTGCGGGAGGTGGGTGTATACTAGTGGGTGGGGGGGGGGGACAGAAGCAAGGGGGGGGGGGAACATAGGGGGGGGAGTTGTCCAGGTGTCTATAATCCAGCAGTACAGTTGCCAGGTCAAATGTACATATCCAGGCAGATGAAGGGGGGTAAGGGTGTACATCAAGAATGCTGAAATTGGGGAGTGTCCTAAGTGGAATTGTTCATCTGAAGATCGAGGGGAAACAGGTGGTCCATCCAGGAAGGCTCATGTCATGGAATCATGCATTGGAGGGGGGGGGGGGGCGTGAGGTTTGATATGGGCTCGTCATATTTGGGATTATCGTCAAGTTTTTGTTTTAGGGACATAGGGACTGTAAAGTCTTCCGGATGGAGATATGCGATGAACTTGCCCCATTTATGGTAGACCAATTTGTGGCGCGTTGATCCCAGGGAGGCACCTCAGATTGGGACAACCCGAGATCCAGACTCTCTAAGAACCTTCTTAATGTAAATGTGCATTTGAGTGTTAATAACGTATTTGTTCTTTTAATCGTACAGTATAAGCACTATTGTTTGGCATTTCTCCTTCCTTTATGAATATGAATGTATGACATCTGAAATGAGGACCATAAGATGGGAATAAAGAGGAGGAAGGAGGGGAGGGTTCCATCCATACAGATATCTATCTCAGTCCCAAAAGGGGACACAAGCGCTGTTTGACCAAACTTAAGGCCTCATACACACGGACGTTTTTTGATGCCGGCGTTTTCTGGCGGTTTTTGTAGCTCTCCATGTTAGTCAATGGCCCCATAAAAACTTCAGCGTTTTTGAACTGTAGATGACTTCGGCGTTAGTGAGCTGAAAGTAGAACCCACGGCCATCGCGTTCTGAGACTGTAACGTTTTGGCATTTTTTGACGCCGACGCCGCAAAACGCCAACAAATGCCAACTAATATTGTACCGGCGTTTTTTGACGCCAACGTTTTTAGGTTGAAAAATAGCAGAGGGATGATTTTTTTAAAAAAAAAACGCCTATTGACGCCGACGCTCACTAACGCTCACTAACGCCGATGCATACCGCCAAAAAACGCCAATTTTTTTCCTTGACGTCGGGCCCGACGTTTTGTTTATTTTTAAAGATACGCCCGTGTGTATGAGGACTTAATGTGAGGTCACAGGAATTCAGGTGAGAGCACACCTAGTGGAGGAGGTGAACCTTAGAATTCAATATTAGAAGCAAGACATGGATTAATCAAAAGAAGATATCACTATGAAGATGCTTTGAACACAATTTATTTTTGCACATTGGACTGCACAAATTGATTATATATATCTTGTTTAAAGACTATCTTTATATGGAATTTATATTATGAGGATTTGTGAGATTGATTGTGATTAATAATTAGAAACCTATTGATTGTGTTTACCCCTAGGAGGATCACTTTATATTTTTTATTTTAATTTGCATAATATTCATGGGACACACGCGGCACTTATATTATTTAAATGCAACACTGTACCGAAAAGACATTTTTAACATCTTTGTCACACAAATAGCGCTTTCTTTTGGTGGTATTTAATCACCACAGGTTTTTTTTTTATTATTTGCTAAATAAACAAAAAATACCAAACATTTTGAAAAACAAAAACCCACGTTTTTCTTAGCTTCTGTTGAAAAATTGTGCACATAAATAACCTTTCTTCATAAATTTAGGTCAACATGTATTCTGCTACATTTTCTTGGTGAAAATACTCCAAATCAGTGTTTTTTATTTAGTCTGTAGGAAAGTTATAGAGTCCACAAACTATGGTATATATATATATATATATATATATATATATATATATATATATATATCTGAAAATCTCATTTCTTGAGGCCAGAAAACACCAGGGCAGTACAAACATCCCCCAAATAACCCATTTTTGGAAAGTACACAGTCCAAGGTATTTAGTAAGAGGCATGGTGAGTTTTTTAAAGCTGTAATTTTTTGTCCCAATTTTTTTGAAAATGAAGAAATTAAAAAAAAAATGTCACAAAGTTTTATTTTTTTCACATACTGCCACCAGTGCAGTACCACGTTATCATATAATTTATGTGGCAGTGATCAGGGACTGGTGATGTAATAAAAAAAAATAAAAAAAAGTAATGTTTTTTTTCCTTTTTATTACATTTTCCTCTTCTTTTTTTTTTTTACGATTTTTTTAACACACTGTGACCAGAGCAATACAGTGTTACCATAGTAATATCATGCTATTCTGGGGAAGTAATCAAAATTATTATTTTTTTTTACACATTATGATTGCTTATACCAATGAATTTCATAGGTATAAGCATCCATTTTTACTGAATGAAACGGAATTACTCAGTGTGTTTTGTTGTGATTAACTGTGATGAGCCAAAGCTAATCACATGGTACAGATGGGCTGTGATTGGCCCTGTCTGTACCATGTGATTACTGTGGACCATCACAGCTAGAAAAACAATTGCATACAATGGATGGCATGAAAGGAAGCCATCGATTGTTTACAATTGTCATGTGGTCACAGCAATCATGGATACTGGCAGTGGACCAGTATAGTAATCAGTCATTGGCTTGGTCCAGTGGACACAGCCAGTGACAGATTGTGCCATTGTGGGGCCCCGCAGACGATTGAGTGGTGCTTTCTGAGAGGACTTCATATGACGTCCACTCAGAAGGACAAAAGGCCTACCTGGTCATCAACCTGCTATAGTCCAGGTGGGAAGATGATAAAATTATTTTGTGGTTGATTTTTTTTTTTACTTTTGGGATTTATTTTTTATTATTTTATGTTGACAGGGCCTTTATTTTAGATCAATAATTTTAAATATACGGAGTAAGTATACCACATAACAAGAATACTTTTGCAATAAACTTGTATTCAACATACAGTATAAGTGCAATTATAGGTACAAATATGTGTAGATAGATGTAAACCCGGCGGTTCCCCGTTCTGACAGGCAGCATGTCAGAGATCTACTGATCCCTGTATGTGGCAGCCCAGCCCCCACACAGTTAGAACACACACAGGGAACACAGTTAACCCCTTCACTGCCCCCTGCAGGTTAACCCCTTCCCTGCCAATGACATTTATACAGTAATCAGTGGATATTTCAATTTCTGATCGCTGTATAAATGTCATTGGTCCCAAAAAAGTGTCAAAAATTTTTCGACATGTCCGCCCCAATATCACAGTTCCGATAAAAATCGCAGATCGCTGCCATTGTTAGTACAAAAAAAAAATAGTAAAAACGTCAGAAATTCATTCTCATGGTTTGTAAACGCTGCACCTTTTGCGCAAACCAATCAATAAGCACCGATTGCAATTTTTCTTTACCAAAAATATGAGGAAGAATATAAATCGGCCAAAACCGATCAATAAATTTGTTTTTATATATATATTTTTTGGATATGTACCTCAGCAAAAAGTAAGAAATGTTGTTTGTTTTTTTTTGCAAAATTGTTGCTGTTTTTTTGTTTATAGCGGTGATCAGAAATGACACTGAGGTGATAAAATACCACCAAAAGAAAGCTCTATTTGTGCGAAAAAAAGGACGCAAATTAAATTTGGGTACAACGTCGCACGACTGCACAATTGTCAGTTAAAGCGACGCAGTGCCGAATCGCAAAAAGTGCTCTGGGCCTAAGGTGGGAAATCCTTCCGGTCCTTAAGTGGTTAAGAAACTTTGTGGCAGAGCCCTACCTTTTGTCATTCTGAAGAAATCCCTGGGTGTTTGCCTTTATCCATGTGGGAAAGTGAGCCTGATGGCAGTGGTTTCATAATTATCAATCAGCTGTGCACCTGCAGGGTACTAATGAACTAATGCTGGGCCTGCATCCCTTTAGACGTGATTTCCTATTAGCAGTATCTCACAAAAAATGACATTTTTGTTGCAGGGGATCCCTGAAATCTGACTTGTATCTTAGTGTAGACTTCTGGGAAAATTGGTGAGCTAATCACACAAGCAGGAATTTATGTTTTTGGGGGTCATTCGGCACACATTCTGTGTACAGAACACCTCCAGGTAGCCATATTGCATTTTCAGAAAATTACAGAGCTGCAGGTTGAAAAGGAAAGGTCCTTTTTAATAACCTTCAATTACAATATGACTTGTGTTGGAATTGTATACGCTATATATTATTTTTTCTTTCTTTGCTATTTTTTTCCCCACGAAAGTGGAGTTACCCTTTAAAGGCCAGTTCACACTAGAATGCAGCGTGAGAAACCTGCATTCTGTGTGCATTTCCCGCACCGTGTTCAAAACACATTGCACTTGAAATCTGCAGCAGGTGTCAATGTTAACTTAGTGACACCTCAAAAGCAGGTTGCAAACGCAGTGTGTCTGCCTGCACCGGATTGCATGGTACAGTATACCATGCAATCTGGTTGCTGTGCATTTTGTAAAGTAGTGCTGGTGTGAATGCAATAAATGCTCTACTTTGGTGTGGTCTGGAGCGATTTCAGCCCATTCAAATGAATGGCTGAAATAGCACTGCACCTGAATCGCATGTTAATCATACATTCATGGTGTGAACCGGCCCTTATTCCTATAGCTGTTGATTTTCAGAACTACCTACAGGAATTTGATACCCATAGTAAATTGATGAGAATGATAGCAGAGCCAGACCCGGTTTAGTGGAAAAGGGAACGGCTTTGGAACGTCAGTGGAACTGAGGGGCAACTTTTTATAATATGGAATGTAGCCAATCTACGGGGACCAGGAGTGTTGTAGCTGGACAGTAGTGCACTGCTTACATAAGCAATGTGTAAAAGGGCTACAGCATTCAAGAGTACAGAAAGACTCGATTGCAAGACTGAAGAAAGGAGCTTCAAAAAAGTTGCCATGTTCCCTGAATATCTTTAGCAGTTCAATTGTAGTGCACCCCCTGCACAGCCAGGCAAACCACATTTTCACAGCACACTTGAGGCAAGGAACAGTCCAGTGCTTTGTTTTGTATTTTTATTAGGGGGTTTAACTTGGATAGGGAGAAGGGGTAACATGGGGTGCCCACTTGACTTTAGTATAACTTTCAGGGACAACTTCTTCTGTACAGCTATTTACACTCTTAAGCTTCCTCCAGCACAATATTTGCATGAAGCACTACAACTCCCAGCTGGCACTGTTGGATAGGTAGCAAATGCCCTTTACAGGCAGGGATCACAGGTTCCTTGTTTGTGTAGCAAAGTCCTAGTGCCCAGCTGTCCATCTGTGGCTACTGCTCCCAGCACCACCTCTTCAGGTACTGCAAGCCCACCTGGCTGCAGCTGCCCCTTTCTCCAGCCCTCTTGGCTAAACTTCCACACTCCTCCCAGATTGACTCTGCATCCATCTCAGACTGCTCTCATCCAGTCCTCTCAGGCTGCCTCTCAGTCCCCCCTGACTGTAACACTCACCAGCCCACCTGGTTGTCTTCCTCCCTGGAGATTTGCCCGGGAGTATTCTTTTCCTGCTGTCCTTCACCTGCTCCCGTGACTCTGGTCAGGACACCCCTGTTTGTCATAAAGAGGGTCCCTCCACACCTGAGCTCCCAGACCTGGGGTCACCCCCCCCCCCAGACTAGGGGGTTACCCTCAAGGGTCTCTGACAGCCTCCTAACACTCCATCTCCAGCTTCCACCGGAACTCCACTGCCCAAGCTGAGCTGGTCCTCAGTATTTGTATTATCTGTTGGGGGTTGGTCAGAGCCCTCAGAATACTCCAGACAGCTCCCCCCAACCTCCATTCTCCATTCTTCTGGAAGTTTCCAGCAAGTTCCAGAAGTAGGGGAGGTCTCAGAGATGCTGGCTGTAAGTCACCCAGCCCTCCCTGAGTCACTCACCCTGACCCAGAAAAAAAACACAGGCTTGGCTGCCAGCCAAGCCAAACAATTTTCCTACACTAACAAAAATCTATTCTAGCACACTAGAGGGTGAACTTTCTTGTCTAGAGCCCTTTAAATATCCTTTCTCCACTGGAACATCCTCATTACAATAATGTGACACTCTGCTATTATGTCCTTACTTGACACTTAAAAACCTGACTTTGGTCTGACGCATTACATAGATATGACAACAAGTGACCTTCAGGCCAGATCAAAAGGCAAAATGTTCCGCTCCTTTCTTCCTTTATAGATGTTCTCTGTTTAACACAATTTACTGGTTGCTCGCTATTCTCTTGAAATCAATGGCACTGTTCTATCTGCTGTTATTCTTATACTTGGCTAGTTTCTTCTTAAGGGATTCTTTCAAAAGAAATTCATTTTCCCCTTCTTCTCTCTCTATTGGGAAACCACACAACTCAGCTATTGGAAAGAGAAACTGCAGTTGAAAAGCTTACAAATCAGACTGTAAAATAGCGGCAAATGATGGAACATTTACTAATACAAGATCTGAAGGTATTGTTTAGGTCTCTGTGTTTTTTCTTAAAGTGGAACACTCAATAAAACAACTTGCTTTCTTCAGGCCTTTCCCTCCACCCTCTCCCTCAATGGAATACAAATTGCAAGTTTTTAAAAAAAAGGTTTTAGTCTTTTTGGTGCTGCACCACAGCACCTCTCATCTAGGCCCTCTGCTGCCTCCTGGGATGTCCACTTCAGTCATCTTAGAGATTCCACACATGCAGAGATACGCCACAAGTTATTAGGAATTGGCAGAGACCTGTGGCACATGTACAGCGGTTTCCCATGCAGACACCGAAACCACTAAGACCGCAGATACCATTGTTTACGCATGCATAAGAAACCTGTGTATACGCAGATGTGCCGTGGTTGTCTGCCAAGTCCTGAAGGCCCTCAGAGGACTCAATTCCAGTAGACTAAAGTTCCTCAATAAGAAATAAAATTTTGATTTCTGCCCTTGTTTCATGATGTAGTAGTTTGCATTTTAACATTGGTGTCATGTGCTGCCAGACTGTTACATGCAGCAGTTTAAGTGCATTTTCCATGTTGGCAGTGATATTCGTCTATTTAGAATTCTTACCACTGTGCCTAAACTGCACATTTAATCCACGATTTTCCATACAAATAAAGTTTTAAAGTGGAACTACATTGTATCTGAGCATCACAAACCAAAACCACTATTTAATTCATTTTTTTATAATCAACCATGTCTCCATACTTAATTTTGCCTAGAAATCACTTTGAAAAGCACCCCCTAGCAATTCTGGTTGCAGCCATCTTGAGTAAGAGCAAATGATTTATGTAGCATCTACTTCCTGGAATCCATCTGCTCTTAGCTCAGGCATGCAGATGAGAGGGTGTGCTTACAGGATCTCACAAACGTGAGTATACCCCTCACATTTGTGTAAATATTTTATTATATTTTTTCATGTGACAACACTGAAGAAATGACACAATGTAAAGTAGTGAGTGTACAGCTTGTATAACAGTGTAAATTTGCTGTCCCCTCAAAATAACTTAACACACAGCCATCAATGTCTAAACCACTGGCAATAAAAGTGAGTACACCCCTAAGTGAAAATGTCCAAATTGGGTCTGATTAGCCATTCTCCCTCCCCGGTGTCATGTGACTCATTAGTGTTACAATGTCTCAGGTGTGAATGGGGAGCAGGTATGTTAAATTTGGTGTCATCGCTCTCACTCTCTCATATTGGTCACTGGAAGTTCAACTTGGCACCTCATGGCAAAGAACACTCTGAGGATCTGAAAAAAGAATTGTTGCTCTAGATAAAGATGGCCTAAGCTATAAGAAGATTGCCAAGGCCCTGAAACTGAGCTGCAGCATGATGAACAAGACCATTCAGTGCTTTAACAGGACAGGTTCCACTCAGAACAGACCTCACCATGGTCGACCAAACAAGTCGAGTGCACGTGCTCAGTGTCATATCCAGAGGTTGTCTTTGGGAAATAGACGTATGAGTGCTGCCAGCATTACTGCAAAGATTGAAGGGGTGGGGGGTCAGCCTGTCAGTGCTCAGACCATACGCCACACACTGCATCAAATTGGTCTGCATGACTGTCGTCCCAGAAGGAAGTCTCTTCTAAAGATGATGCACAAGAAAGCCAGCAAACAGTTTGCTGAAGACAAGCAGATTAAGGACATGGATTACTGGAACCATGTCCTGTGGTCTGATGAGACCAAGATAAACTTATTTGGCTCAGATGGTGTCAAGAGTGTGTGGTGGCAACCAGGTGAGGAGTACAAAGACAGGTGTGTCTTGCCTACAGTCAAGCATGGTGATGGGAGTGTCATGGTCTGGGGCTGCATGAGTGCTGCTGGCACTGGGGAGCTACAGTTCATTGAGGGAACCATGAATGCCAACATGTACTGTGACATGCTGAAGCAGAGCATGATCCCCTCCCTTTGGAGACTGGGCCGCAGGGCAGTATTCCAACGTGATAACGACCCCAAACACACCTCCAAAACGACCACTGCCTTTCTAAAGAAGCTGAGGGTAAAGGTGATGGACTGGCCAAGCATGTCTCCAGACCTAAACTCTATTGAGCATCTGTGGGGCATCCTCAAATGGAAGGTGGAAGAGCGTAAGTTAATGGCTGTGTGTTGAGTTATTTTGAGGGGACAGCAAATTTACACTGTTATACAAGCTGTACACTCACTACTTTACATTGTAGCAAAGTGTTGTCACATGAAAAGATAGAATAAAATATTTACAAAAATGTCAGGGGTGTACTCACTTTTGTGAGATACTGTAGATGAGAAAATCCCTCCCCCCTCCTGAAGAGTCCTGTGTATAACATCATTTGACTAGGCCTGGAAACCAGGAAGTATCTCAATAAATGTAAAAAAAGTTTAGAACAAGTAAATATGAGCACTGTCATCCGAAGGGGCCACTGGAGATAAACAGGTTTTCCCAAAGTAGTGCAGAGGCTGCCTGCCAGAGACACAGTTCCAAGCACACCGACACACAGGCTCAGTCTAGGGAATTTCTTTTTGTGGATTTTATTTGCAGAAAACTTCAATAGGAGATAAATAATAATTGGGGTAGGGTTAGTGTACTGTATTTTATTTATTGTTAGAGCAACAGCACAAGGAGGGTTGGGATAAGGGCTTGCAAGGGGGATTGTGGTGCCTGGAGATGGGCTTTAAGACCTGGCAATGACCTGAAAAAAATTGCACTGCAGCACAGTTGCATTGGCCACTACCATGGTTGTGCTTTGAAGTGCATTTCTGAAAAAATTGCACTAGAACATATCAAATAACTTTGTTTCCACAACGTATAGGTCTGAAGGAGGCCTTACCCTAGGTTCTCACTTGTGCAGGTTTGGCAGCCCATTCATTAAGTATGAATGGCAGCTCGTGCATCTATAAAGAGCAGTTTGCCTGCGGGTGCGAGAACAGCTGCGATTCCTGCACCCCCAACCAACCCGCACAGTGTGAACCTAGCCTTAAAGAGGTGGCAAACTGTCTTTTTCAAAAACCCGCTGACAGGCAGAGTTTTTATAACAGAAGAGACCCTAGAGGACTCTTTTGTCATAAATGACTCCCCCACACCTGTCAGCTGGTAAAGCGATCTGAACCATGCACGCACAGCTCAGACAGCAAAGTGACTCCTGTGTGCATGCCTGAGAGTGATGCTGCCAGAGCCCGGCCATTCAAGCAGCCGTTTATTTGGAACCCGGACGGAAGACCAGGTTAACAGCAAAGCACCATGGACTAGAGAGAGCCAAGGCAGCCCAGCACTAGACGGTTCTGTAGGTAAGTATCATATTGTACTAGTACATTATGACTTAAACCTGCAGGTGGGCACATTTTTTTAGTCTTTAAGGCTCAATTCACACCTAGGCGATTTGAATCGGGGGCGGAATCGCCGTGATTCTGCCCACGATTCCAAAACGCGGGACGTGTTTGCAGTGCTATTACTTCTTAATGGCACCTCAATCACGGTACAATTCTGCCGTGATAAATGGCGCTGCACTCGCGGCAAATTTGCAACGTGTGAAGATTGTCCCTCAAAAAGGAGCAGGAGCTTCTTTTCTGCAACAGCGTCACACGTTGTGATTTGCTGCGATTGCTGCACAATTTATTGCATGGCAAATTCGAACTGTGATTATGTGCCATTAAGAAGTAATGGCATCGCATACGTGTCCCATGTTTTGCCGCGATTGGAATCATAGGCAGAATTCCAGCAATTCCGCTGGCGATTCAAATCACCTAGGTGTGAATCTTAATGAGACTTTACTACTGCTTTAACTTTTCTTGAGAAAAAATTCATTACCCTTTGAGTGATCAATGTACTCATTGGTCAATGGTGGGCAATGAAGCATATTCCTACCTTTTGTTGCTCAGAAGCAATAGCTGTTTGTTTCACAAAACTGACTGCAGACTGATTCTAAATGATAAGGTCTGGTTCATTATAATCACCTGGTGCATTCTCAGTGTTCTAATGAAAGACGCTACAGGGTCTGCATCCCTTCAGAAGTATTTAACCCTTGGGGAGTACCTCACCAAAAGTTGACTTCCTAGGGTGCCTAAAATTTGACTTGTTTCTTAGTGCAGGCTTCTCGGAAAATGAGGGAGCCAATAACACAAGAAGGAAATGTTAGGGTGATTGGCTCATTAGTGTACTGAATGCCTCCAGGTAGTCATATTGCATTGAATTTTAGAGAAAATTACAGTGCTGCAGATTGAAAAGGAAAGGTTATTTCAATAACATTAAGGCCCCTTTCACAGGAGCGGAGCCCATTTTGACGGGCTCCACTGCTCAGCCAGGATCTGTCCGTTTATCCCCGCTGAGCCGGCGGATGGCAGAGACTGTCCTGTCACAGCTCCATTCTCCTCTATGGAGGATCGGATGAACACGAACCGTCTGTCCATGTTCATCCGATCCGATCTGCCAGGTGGATGGAAAATAGGGTTTCCATCAGTCTGTTTTTGGCGGATCGGAGCGGACGCTCCATAGAGGACAATGGAGCATCCGTTCGGGTCCGCCTGAAAAACTGACAGGCGGACCCGAATGATCCGCTAGTGTGAAAGAGCCCTAAATTACAATATGACTTCTGAGGCAATTGCTTATGCTATATATTTTTTTTGATTTGAGTTGCCCTTTAGCCCCAGTTCACACCGGTGTTACTTGTCATGCGATTTGACAGGTCAAATTGCATGACAAGTCGCACCCTATTGTCGGCAATGGAGCTATTCAAATAGGTGTGACGCCGACTTTGTGGTGCCGCACCGATTTGAAAAAGTAGCTCCGGCACTACTTTTGCAGATTTCAAGTGCGACTTGTACAGACATCTTTGCATGAAGTTGCATAGATGTCAGCCAAGTCCCACCTGAAGTCACACTGACATGCGGCTTTGAAATCGTGCGATTTCAAGTGAAGTCGCATGATTTCAAAGCCGCATTCAGTGTGAACCTAAAACTAAAGTGATTCTAAAGGTTTGCTTTGTAAAAAAAACAAAAAACACATATGTCATACTTACCTCCTCTGTGCAGTTGGTTTTGCACAGAGCAGCCCGGATCCTCCTCTTCTCGGGTCCCTCTTTGCTGCTCCTGGCCCCTTCCTCCTTTGAGTGCCCCCTCAGCCAGTAGCTCTCTATGGGGGCACCCAAGCCGAGTCAGAGCTCCCCGACCTGGCCTCGCCCCCTCTCCCTTGATTGATTGACAGAATTTCATTGACAGCTGCTGTGTTTCAGCCAATCAGGAGGACTGTACTGGATGGCAGAGGGGATCGTGGACATTGCTGGCGAGAGAAGGGGCTCAGGTAAGTGATTAGAGGGGTGCTGGGGAGGCTGCTACACACAGAAGGTTTTTTTATGTTAGTGCATAGAATGCATTAATATAAAAAACCTTCTGCCTTTACAACCACTTTAAGCTCAGAAATGACCAGGGAATTCATGTTTTCAGAAAATCAGCAATGGTTGCCCTGCATTTCTTAGAAATAATTTCTATTATTTTTTAGTGTTCCTGTCATTAGGGATAGTCAACAAAGTCATGAGCCACAGGATGAAAGCCTACATTCCTTCTCGTAAATTCACGCTTCATTCATCCATTTGTTATAATAAACTGACCACTACGATTTTGCATTTTTGATTTTTTAATAGACATTTTCCAACATTCATTAATCATTTATATGCCTGGATCTCTACTGCACTGAGCAGGAAATCCATCGTTATTTTACACATTTATGGGATGAAAAGGTTACTTCTTTTTTAAATATATTCACATTTTTTTTCTCTGAATTTGTTGAACATTGAAAATCTCTATGTTACAGGCTTTAAAAAGAGGGGAAGTAAACAAAACGGCATTAGGAAAAAAAAAGAAAACACTCTGTAAAAATATGAAGCATTTTATAAGCTCTCTACAGTTTCTAGTTTATTAAGTATCGCCGAGTAATGGCCAGTTGCCTAGCAACAGCAGAGAATAACTGGGTGGTTTTGTGTTCTTTTTAAGTTATATCTAATGTGTCTCAGGGGATGATGCCCCAAATCAATTTCCTATTTCATTTGCCGTAGTCGAGCAAAGAAAGGTAGGATTTGGTTTATATGTACTCTAATAAATCTACAGCAAAGGTATAGGTTAAGTTTGAAATGGCATCTGCAGGCATCAGTTAAAATCTTTCAGTGAACCCCTAAGAGAATCCAAGATATTTTACTACAGAGCTAAAGCCAAAAAAAGATGGCATATATACTATAACCTTTATCTGATTTGTATAAAGTTTTCCTGACTTCTTACATCCAGATCAATCTCTGGGCAGGGCAGCAGACTCTTGCCTGTATCATTCTGTGCTCTCCTTCAGATTTTCATTGTCGTTTCTCGGGTTGTGATGCTCAATAATGCAAAAACACCAAAATGCATAGTATATGCACATTGGGGCACATTTATTCTAAAGCTGGCCATAGATGACTAGTTTTTTGTTGATCAAAAAAACACAAAATGAACACACACAAGTGAGGTTGATGGAGGAACTCTATCAGATGTAAAGGCAGCATGGGGCAACTTGCCAGAGACACCTGTCCTGACACTGATTACATTTTCAGTCATTTTGAGGAAATAGAGCTGAGCACTGGTCAACCTTCACCAATTCTTCACAATGCACTTTATTTTTTACCTCTGTCCAGCCTTGAAGGCAAAAAGTAGAGTCATCACACTTACACTGAGAGGCCTTGCACACACGTGGTTTGAGGCACTGTTCCTAGGAGGGTTCTGTTCCGCAGCGGGCCCCAAAGTTATGGACCCTGCCTTCCAGTGGGGACCAACATATGTCAGGCCGCCCCCACCTAGGAATCTCCGTTACCAGCAACCACACTCCATTTCCTGAACTGGCTGCTCCTTCATCTGTCACTTCTCACTTCATAACCTTAAAGTTGTCTGTACTTCACATTTAGTTCCATAACCTCAAGGGTTAACTTAAAGTTCCACCCAAAAGCGGAACTTCCCATTCATTACTTCCTCCCCCCCTCCAATGTCACATTTGGCACCTTTCAGGGGGGAGGGGGGAACATGGACCTGTTTTTGACTGCAGCACCCAATCTCCCAGAAGTTTAGCCCCTTCCTCCACCGGCAGGCCAGTCAGAAAGTGCAGTGAGCTTTGCACATGCCCAGTAGGGAACTGGCCGTGATGATGCCGACAGGCTTAACTGCCGTGTTCCCTTACCTGGAATTTATGACATCCTCTATTGCTCTATTGTTTTTACTTTTTATTCCTACTTTTTATGGTACCATCAGTGTATTTAACCTGTATAGCCCTCTTTCATGTAATACCCTATTTCAGCCGCTAGATGGCACTCTTTGGCCCTTTTCCATATATAGCAGTGAGCTCACTTCCTGTCACTCCATTGCCTGATGAAAGAGTGCGCCTGCTTTCCACGTCGCAGGCTTTGCATACTCTGAAACGCGTCGCATACTAGTGACGCGGGACACTGTGCGCGCTGCCTCCGGGACTCCTCCAGCCATCTCCACTGCCACGAAGGGGATTCTACTGATTTCACAGAACGACTGCAGGCGGTCGCCCCGATCATTGGGCTTTCTTTCTCCCCCGGACCACAGCACACACAGGGACCTGCAGGACTTCTGACTACACTGCTATTTCACCATGTCTATCCGCAGACAAATGTGCGGACATGCTTTCTAACTACTGCAAATCTGTGAGTGTAACCACCCTGTGATTTACCCTGATTGTAATAAAAATTCTGCATTTAGAGGCGCCTTTCTCTCCTTTTTGTACAGACAGTCGAAGACTGGCTGGGGTGCCGACATCGTGGGCTCTCTGGACAGGTAAGTGTCCAAATAGTAAAAGTCAGCAGCTGCAGTAAGGATAAAGTGCTAATACCGCGCTAATGTTAACTGTACTTAAAAGCTGCAAACAGACATACACAATATAGGTACTAGACAAGCATAAGGAAAATAAGGCTGTGCTAAAATTATTTGGATATAAGAGGAATCCTTGAAATCCTTCTTATATTAAAAGCTGGATTAAAGGTATAATACACATGATGTTAAACTATTCCGAACGGTGTATTGTGCAACCACCACCAGACCAATGTTCAACCCACCAACAATAGGTAGACTATATTAGGGATTGTAAAAGGATATCACACTAATATCCCTAAACTTGGTACAGCTTTACCCAGTATGTGCAAGTAAACCTGAATAAGGGAGGAAAAGCTGCCCTGAATGCACATGGCTTAATAAATTGAATGTAAACATTCTTTCATAAGTCCCAAAACATGTGCAGAGGCTCTTGTGTGAGTGACCAAAATGAAATGATACACCCGGTGCTCCACTTCAAACAGGCGCCGTTAATATCCACCACCGGATAGAAAGCACTTATGGCGCTTGTGGCTATTAACCCAGCCAAAGTTTTTGTCAGGGATAGAGTTGAGCGAACACCTGGACGTTCGGGTTCTGCTGGTCCGTCCGAACTTCGGGACAAAGTCCGGGTCCGGGTCCGGACGGAACCCGAACGATCGCACGGACAACCCAATTATCGGTGTTCGCGGTATTCACGAAAGATAGGCCACCACCTATAATTGCCGCGGACAAACTTCACCTCGTGGCCCACATAGTAAAGTAAAACCAGTGAGTGTGTTCTCGGAGACGTGTACAAAACCCTGAATACTTTCTTACAAATGTAAGTTAAATAATTCGGTACACGTAAGTCCCGTCGAAAAGGAGGGAATAAGTCCAAATGAACGTGTATGACCCATTTCGACATGGTTCAAATCCCTATAATCACACTATAGGAAAATGTTAGGGATTATATCAGATGGATAACAACCACCCAACTTGTAA
>BLSH010112001.1:45783-60148 GCA_018402905.1 Glandirana rugosa
ACAAAGTTGGGAGCATGAAATTGCCCAAAATGTCTTGCTGATGCCTTAGGAGTTCCCTTCACTGGAACTAAGGAGCCAAGCCCAAGCCCTGAAAAACAACCCCAGACCATAATCCCCCCTCCACCAAATGATTTGGACCAGTGCACAAAGCAAGATCCATAAATACATGGATGAGTGATCTTGGGGTGAAGGAACTTGACTGGCCTGCACAGAGTCCTGACCTCAACCAGGTAGGACACCTTTTGGCTGAATTAGAGTGGAGATTGTAAGCCAGACCTTCTTATCCAACATCAGTGCCTGACTTCACAAATGCACTTCTGGAAGAATGGACAAATACTCCCATAGACAAACATCCTAAACCTTATGGACAGCCTTCCCCAGAAGAGTTGAAGCTGTTATAGCTGCAAGGGGTGGGCCAACTCAATATTGAACCCTAGGGACTTAGACTGGGATATCATTAAAGTTCATGTGCATGTAAAGGTAGGCATCCCCATTGCCTAGCTAGTATAACTAGTATATCTGGCAAGATTTGCAATGGTGGTGGAACCCTCCTACACATAAATACTGCATTTAGACATAATTTAGGTAAGTCCCTGAGTCATGTTTAACAATATAGAGAGGACAAACAACATCTCTACATGAAGTGACATGCTTGAGAATCAAACCCAGGACATCTGCAATGGTAGACAGAACTGCTACTTTTTTAACCACAGGGCTTACACACAACAAGTCCTCCTACACATAAATACACAGATACTACATGTCTAGGAATATACAGGACTTACATTAGTCAGGAGTAAATCTTCTAAAATGTAATCTGTGATTTTTGGTGGTTCTTGCTGCGTGAGCATAGAATATATTAATTATTATAAAATAAATTGTTATATAATAAAAAAATAATTATATTAAAGTTATCCTCAGATTTTTGGTAATGACATTCTTATTTGTGATGTTGGTACACATAGCACATTTTTGGGGCTCAAATTAGGATCATTTGAAAAGAATAAAAAAAAAATGGGACTAATTTTACATTTCCATAAGCAATGGTATTGTTTGTGGTTTGTAAAGACATCTGTGTGAGTTTGGGGAAATATTTTTGTGACATGGACAGCAGCAAAGTGAAATTGACCGATAAAAAAAAATATTTACAAAACATGAAGAGATTTCACATTGTAGCATTCTTAAAAACAAAAATAGATTATCAAATGTGCAACATTGTTGCCAGGACAATTTATTTGAGAGAACGATACATTTCTTTTCAACATGAAATGGATTTATTAGATAAAGTAACAATTGTACCATTAGAATGAATGGCAGAAACTTGCACTTGGCAAAATAACTCTCATCTTCACTCCCAAAAAATGTGTGTAAAATAAGTCTCATTTTGGTATTTACTAACTACTCAAGGAATTACTCCATGAGAGTTATTTTGAGACTTGTTTTGTGTCTGAGCATGCTCAGTTGTGCTCAGCTGTGCTCTGTGCCTAGGAGTAGAGAGACGGGGTATTTATCTCTTCTCAGACTTTTTAAGATATTTCAGTGTAGAAATCACTTTTTCACACAGTTTAAAAGCAGATTATCTTTAAATAATATACTACATATTTTAGCATAATTTAGGTGATCATACCATGCTCCAAACATTATTTCCATGTGCAATTCCCTTGCTTTTACCACGACTAGTTTTTTAGTCAGTCACTGCTGTTTGGGTGCTATAGTGAATTTGATTCTGGGACTATTTTCTCTCTCAGGGCTTTAGTGAATGCCTTTTCTGACTAGATTTAGTTGTTTTCTAGGGATTTTAGTTGTTTGTGACCATTTGTTCCCCCATGGTGCTATAGTAAATAAACCCCATAGTGAGGAAAATAATTATCCGATCCCCTGCAGTTTTTGTAAGTTTGCCCACTTATAAAGAAATTAAGGGTCTATAATTTTTTTTATCATATGTGTATATTGAATGATAGAGACAGAATTTCAACCAAAATCCAGAAAAAATGCATGATACAAATGTTATAAATTGAGTTGCAGTTCAGTGAGAAAAAAAAGGATTTGATCCCCAAGAAAAACATGACTTAGTACTTGGTGGAGAAACCCTTGTTGACAAGCACAGAGGTAAGACTTTTCTTGTAGTTGGTTACCAGGTTTGCACACATCTCAGGAGCAGTGGCGTCAGAGTTGGTTGCAATAGTAGCGCCGTTAACAACTATAAAGCAGCTAGAAAATTTAAGTAACAATATCATATGAAAAAATAGAACTTCCCCAGGAAATAACAACTCCCAGGAATGGATCAGTGTCAGTTTCTGCAATAATAATCCCCAGAATTGGTGTCATTTTCTGCAATAATAACCGCCAGCATTGGTGCCACTTTCTGCAATAATAACCACCAGCATTGGTGCCACTTTGTGCAATAATATCCGCCAGCATTGGTGCCACTTTCTGCAATAATAACCGCCAGCATTAGTGCCACTTTCTGCAATAACAACCGCCAGCATTGGTGCCATTTTCTGCAATAATGACCGCTAGCATGGTGCCACTTTCTTCAATAATAACCGTCAACATTGGTGGCAATTTCTGCAATAATAACCACCAGCATTGGTGCCACTTTGTGCAATAATATCCGCCAGCATTGGTGCCACTTTCTGCAATAATAACTGCCAGCATTGGTGCCACTTTCTGCAATAACAACCGCCAGCATTGGTGCCATTTTCTGCAATAATGACCGCTAGCATGGTGCCACTTTCTTCAATAATAACCGTCAACATTGGTGCCAATTTCTGCAATAATAACCACCAGCATTGGTGCCGCTTTCTGCAATAATAACTGCCAGCATTGGTGCCACTTTCTGCAATAATAACCACCAACATTGGTGCCATTTACTGCAATTATAACCACCAGCATTGGTGTCACTTTCTGCAATAATAACCGCCAGCATTGGTGCCACTTTCTGCAATAATAACCGCCAGCAGTGGTGCCATTTTCTGCAATAATAACCTCCAGCATTGGTGCCGCTTTCTGCAATAATAACCACCAGCATTGGTTCGGCTTTCTGCAATAATAACCATCAGCATTGGTGCCACTTTCTGCAATAATAATCCCCAGCATAGATGGTCAGTGGCATTATTCTATTTTAAAACCCTGCAGCATGAAGGAGCTAATTAACACCGACACTGGCCACTAATTCAGCTCAGGGGGTTAATGAACATTGCTATTGATCTCTAATGCATTAGTGACCAGTGGCAGTGTTAGTTAACCCCGTTGTATTACAGCATGAATGGGTTAATTAATACTGCCACTGGTCACTAATGCATTAGAGATCAATAGCAGTGTTCATTAACCCCTTGAGCTGAATTAGTGGCCAGTCAGTGTCAGTACATTAACCCATTAATACTGCATATACCTGGCTAATGACAATTAACCCCAATCACAAAACCCACCACAGTTCCCCAGGCATTAACCAGTCCAGTGCACTGGAAAACACTCGCTGCAACTTTACACTGTTATTAGGCAATATACAGTATATTCTCCTCTCTCTGTCATTGATTACTTACCTAATCCCAGCAACATGCTCACTCCCTCGCGGTGCCTCTCTCTCTTCCTGTCCCGGCCTCTGAATGACATTATGTCAGAGGCGGGGAATAGAAATGGTCTGTCGGGTGGAGTTCACTCCTCCTGACAGAGCAGTGTATTATCATATGGATGTCTACTAGTGCCGAGTGTAGGAGCGTTCCAGCACTCGGCACCCTGCTGTAGCTCTGCAAGGGCACTGTGCAGGTTCAGAGGATCTGTGATGATATACATGTTGTTAAACCACAATTGGGCAGTGTGTAGCCGGCATGCCGCACTGTCATCTCTTCACACTCCCTTTGTCCTGGCCGTGGTGTCACCCCTCTGGTGGGTGTCACCCCCCAACAATGCTGCTGCTGCTGCTCAGGAGGGATTTTGGTCCACTCTTTTTTTACAAATCTTCTCTAAATCCTTAAAGTAGAACTATGGTCAAAATGAAGAAATCAATATGTTATGCACCTATAGAGTCTGTTAAACATATCACTGAATGTTTTGCAAAAAGCAGTAAAGGATGGTGAGATATCTACCTTGTCTCCAGCTCTCATGTGCACTTCGTTTAGTGAGGTGACAACTTTACTTCCTGGTTTTTGAATTGCCTGTGTTGAACACATGTTGTCCCCATTTGCATCTATCTCTCTCTGCAGAAACATCCTGACATCACTGGGGGAGGGGCTGCTATATCCATGGAAATCTCAGCTATTCGTTCTACATACAAGTCCTGATTAGGCTCCATCCCCAATCGGCCAGTGAAGCCCCGCCCACTCCCACCTATGTCCTGCCTGCCACTGCTCTGTCTATACAGTCAACTCCTAGGTTGGATTTTGTTCTGTCGGATTACAAATTACCAGAGGAAAGCAGGCAGAAAGAAGCACACAGATTAATAAACTGATCTGTGTGGAGTGAACCTGTAATGACTGTTTTACATAGCACACACCCAGCTATTGATTAACAGACAAGTGTGTGTAATGTAAAATAGACTGAGCATCATAGCAAGCCTAGAGGGCTGTTGGAGAGACTTCACTGAAAGGAAATGACATCTGAGCTCTGCTCTGCTCTGCTCTGCTGAACTCCTCCTATCATCTCTAGCAGTGTATAGCAAAGAAGAAATGAATGTGAGATTACAGACCACACTTGTAGCTACATGGTAGGAAAATAATAATTTCAATTATTATGTTTATTACTATGTGTAACTTTCAGGTAGTTATATGAGGATTTACTAAAATATGTATGTTGCCTTTAGTTGTACTTTAAGGCTTTTTAGCTGTTGCTTGGCAACTTAAAGTTTCAGCTCCCTCCATAAATTTTCTATAGAATTATGGAGACTGGCTATGCCATTCCATGACCTTAATATGCTTCTTCTTGAGCCACTCCTTTGTTGTCTTGGTGGTATGTTTTATTGAAAGAAGCAACAGCAAGTAGCTTTCTATATTGTGAACTATATATGCATTATACTTGTGTAGCCATGTGCTCCCTTGGGGATGGCTGGTAGATGTGGTTCACCTGCCCTCAATCACACAATTTCCCATGCATCGTGAGTCACGGAACAGGCCGGTACTTTGTTTTATTATTTTATTTAGGGAATAAACTTGGATAGGAGAAGGGATAACTGTGGGATACCCAATGGATTAAATCGCGGACCTTCTATATACACAGCAGTATATACACTCCTTCTTCCTCCAGTACAAACACTTGCTGACCATTACGCTCCTTATTTCACTCCTGCACACTACTTGGTTTTCCTGGCCTGAAAGACTATTTATCAGGCCTCCATTACACCTCTTCCTCCACCACAGCTAGCACATGGTGAGGCTCCACTGCTCGCAGGACCTCCGGACCACCCGTTACAGACAAGGACTACAGGCTCTCATTTGTGACACCACAAGCCCTCAAAGTGTAGCTAAGTACGTTGGTGCTAGCTGGGTATTGATGGACTACTGCTCCCAGCCCATCCTCTTCCAGGTCACTCCAGCCTACCTCGCTGTCTGGTGACAATCCTTCCAATGACTGGCTCCTCTGACTTCCACAGACTGTCCACTGTCTCCTCCCAGCCTGCTCCAGCCTTCTCATCCAGCTCCCAGAGTCTGTCACTCACATACACCAGTGGATCCTTTAAAAAGCCTTTAATGTAGCCTCAAGGAATCGACTCCACTCCTGGCTGCACCCGAGCCTCCAGGCCTCAAGGTCACCCCCCCCAGACTGGGGTCTCCCTCCTGGGCGAGCCCTTCACAGCACCTCTGCTACATTCTCCACTCTTCCACCCGACACTCTTCTCCCCCCTGCTGCCAGATCACAGTATTTAAGGAGGCCTGCCCCCTGCCAATCCAGGTTGGGGATTGGTCAGGGCTCCTTAACATACTTCAGAAAGTGACACCTCCTCAGCCTTCTGGAAACAAAGGTGTGGAGTATCAGAGGGGTGTTCTTTCCTGCAATCTACAGCTCTCCCTGGACCACTCCCCTGTCCACAACAAAACATTCAGGCCTGCACTTATTGTCAGGCCTGACTAGATTTTGCCTCTCCTAACAAAAAAACCCACTACATAAGCACCTATCACTATGGGGGCGCTACACTTGTCTATACCAGCAGGTTGCACTGCAGTATGATAGTGTGTATTCTATGGTACAAAATAATAACAGGATGTACATTCTGTATCTAAGTGTGTACTTGTTTGTTGTTCTCTTCCTGTCTATGATAAAAGCCATGCAATATATTCCTCCATGAAAGTAAAGCTATCCTCTGCATACAACAAGCTTCCAAGCGCCTAATTGCAATACTCTGCACAATATGTTTTGGGTCATTGTCATGCTGAAAGACCCATCCATGACCCATGTTCAGTGTTCTGGCTGAGGGAAGAAGGTTCTTATTACAGATTTTACAATACATGGCCCCATCCATTGGCCCCTCAATGCGGCAAAGTCGGTCTGTACCTTTTGTTGAGAAACAGCCCCAAAGCATAATGTTTCCACCTCCGTGCTTGACTGTAGGGTTGGTGCATGTAAGGCCTCTAGGTGGATTCCAACATGATTGCCAGGATCTCTCCAGAGTCTGGACCAGCTCTGAGTCATCAGTCAACAGCGAACTGTAGCCCACTGTCGGCTGATTTTGGGTCATAAGACAGCACAAGTAACACATGAGAAGTATAGCCAAAAAAGCTTAGCCATGCTTCTCTTTTAATTCATTTTTAATATTTAAAGCACCTCACTCATAAATCCATGTCTCTATGCTTTATTTTCTTGAGAAACCACTTTGAAAAACACCCTCCTAGCATTTCTAGCCATGGCCATCTTGAATAAGGGCAGATGATTCATGTAACATTTACTTCCTGGAAACCATCTGCCCTTAGCTCAAGCATGCAGGCAGGAGGATGTGCTTATATGAGCAAGCACTTCATCTCCTCCTCCAGATAAAAGAAAACAAAATGCCTGTGAAGACTCCTGGGATGTATGACATCATTATGGCCTAAGCCAGAAACCAGGAAGCAGCTGAAGAAATGTAAAAAGTTTAAAACAAGTAAATATAATATACCTTCCTATTTATTTACTAATGCTAGCAGCATGATAATTAACATAGTTAATATTGATTGATAAAGTTGAGTTCTGCTTTAATAAAAGTATATGGTATATAATTATATATATTAGTATATATCCAAATCAGCATGAAAAATAATATCCTTCCTCAGTGACTCTATGGAACTCATACAGTTTAATTTGCTATGGAGTTTGTATTCAGTAACTGTGATTTACTGTACCCATTCCTAATGAGAAGGAATAATGGAGTATTGCCTGTGAACTAACTCACACTGATTTAAAGATGGGAGTTTACTAAGGGCACAAATTGTTCACATATCCATCCCTTTCAGACCTAATTGCTTAAGCGAGTTGTAGTGAATAAAGCCTCTTGCAGAGAATGGACTGCTGCACACAAATGTCTTTTGATACAATGGGATTTTTCACATACATTCGGCCAATTCGTTGTGTGCCTGTAATTTCCATCACAAACACCACCAAATTCTTTTGGATCACAATGACCCCTCCCCGCTATTGCAGGGTAAAGGAGTAATGAGCCAGAAATTCAGAACAGAGATCTGGGTGGGAATGACAGAGTTAAACTGAAAAATTGCTGGAATCTCAATGCACTTGTACAATCGTTTGAAGAGACACCAAACAATATCTGTAGTCTCCAAAAAGAATTCACTTAGGCCGGGCTCACACCGCAGCACAGAGCGGCTCACAGCAGGCCCGATTTCAGCCCAAATTTTTGGTTGAATTCGGACCTTGAACGGACCAGAAGAGGCACAGGAACACTGTGCAAATTCACACTGCCACTCCGGAGATGTGTGAACCCGCTCCATAGAGAGCCGGGCACAATCTCCTGTCATGCGAATTGGATGCAGAGAAATACTCATCCAATTCGCATAAGTGTGAACCCAGCCTAAGGTGTTTAGTGCTCATTAGTACTGTTGCATCTTAACGCACACATTGCAACACACTAAAACACAACTTCCCTATAAGATAAATAGAGCCTGTTCCCATCTTTGCCCTGTCCTTCCCATGTATTTTTCTGTTTTTCATGCATTGGGAGGCCCAAAGAAATCTACAGAAGCACACCAAAGGCATAAAATATGCATTTTAAAGCATGGCAACAGGTATTAACAGGCTGTAGATGTTAACCCTATACAATCTGAATTCAAAAACAAATTGAAAATGCACATCACAGCGCATGTCAACACACAGAGGAAATGCACACTGACAGAGGACAAAGCTTAACGCTACAAAAAAATCCTCTTTATATGCATAGATTTAAATGCGCCTTAAATTGTGTCCAGCCAAAACTTCTCCTTTTAGTTTTGAGTAGAGGAGGGAGGGATCAGAACCCCTGCTAGGTTTTTCTGCTATCTTGGCCACTATTAGAGAGATTGTCCCTCACTTCCTTTCACGTTGACAGCAGTTTCACCAGACAGGAAATGAGAGGCACAGGGACACAGACAGCAATAAAATGCTGACTGGGGTTCTGGTCTTGTTACTAAACCCACAACAGTAAAGTCTGTCTGTATATGCAGTAAAGCATGCTTGTTATACGTACTGTGGAACCTAAGGGGTTAATCCTCTGTATTGGGGGGACTCATGGTCCACAGTACCATGTCATTAATACACAGATACCCAGTAAGTCACACATGGTGGTACTCCCTTTTGTCATTCCCAATATTGGTGATTACACTAGATTAATTAGGAATTCATATATCTCATTGCAGAGATAATTACACGCTTGCTCCTGATGAGTGACATAAAGTCAAGAAATGCGTTGAGTTAACAGATGTCGTGTTTCCATACTAATCATGTGTCATCTACTTTATCATTTTACTGTGGATTTCGTTTCTGTATTATGAATTTACTATATTTTACTAAGAGTTATTATATGTCGGATTTCAATATTAATCAAGTGTTATCAAAATTTCTATGGATAATATGCATCTATATATGTAAAATAAAGTTCTTATCTAGTACATTTTTATTCTTCTTTAATGTTAGAGATTAGAGGAACCTTAGATTACACAGGTATCTGTTTTTGTATGTATACAGGTACATGATTTCTACTGAATATGAATTACTAATATGTGGAGATGTAGTATGGATTACCTGATTATAATATAGATATTGTAACTACAATAATTCAACACAACATTTTGACCCACCGCGCACTTCATTCAAAGTCCCACCTTTTTGCTCTTTTTCTGTGTATAAGTATAGGGATGGAGGCAGATGACGCCGTCATTGCCTCATTTAAAATCCCATTTATCCCCCTACCCTGTTAGTACCAAATTAAGGATGGAAGTGCGCGCTCTGGGATATTTACTGTAACGCTATATTCCTGCTCAATAATTACTCCATGCGGTTCTCTTTTACATAATCCCCCATCAAGCTAGTTAGAAATTTACCCTTATGGCCTTTTTCCTAGTTCTTTAGTCAATTCATATCTTTTTTGCTCGGGCTCTGTGTTTTTGGTGATTTGGGGCTGGGCTGTGTTGTGCCCTCCCTGGGTTTCCTCTGGTCCGGGAGCTGCGACGCACATTGCGGGCGTTCCCTTCCTCTGCTTTTCAGTAGACGGGGGGTGGGTGCGTGCAATTTGTGTACAATCTCAAAGTTACCAAAACTTTGCAATATGAGGACATACTTCACCTCTTGCTGGCATAACACATATGGGCGGTGGAAAGGAGGGTGACTTATGGTGACTCCATAGTGGCTGAGGTTTCTGTGCTGACAGTGTGCTCACTGCTCTCTCCCAGCGCAGTGCTGGGCTGTCGTACCAGCTTGCAGTCTCTTGTTATAATCCCCAAGCCTGATCAGGTAACCAATATCACAGCCAATCAGAGTGATGACATGATCAGGAAGTCTGCACCACTCCTTGTGTAATGGACCAGTCAAAGAGACGCTTGGAATAGACAGGCCGGGGATTAAACAATCTATTTAATCTGGGCCAACGCTTGCAATACATAGTTAGAGCAGAGTTCCAGGTGTTTCTGTGTTTATTAAAAGTCAGCAGCTACAAAAAGTGTAGCTGCTGACTTTTAATAAACAGAAACTCACCTGTCTCCCGGTCCAGCGATGCGGCCACCCAAAGCCTTGGTTCTCTCCCCTGCCTCTTCCCGGTGCCGGCATCACTAATGTGGGCACCTAGCTGTGACAGCTTGAGGCTTCACAGCCGGGTGAGCACTGTGCATGCGCGAGTCACACTGCGCGCACTGAATGGCCAAGCAATCTTCTGGAACCTGTGACGTATCCCAAAAGATTGCACGGAGGGAGGGGGAGAGGAGAACTTCCTCTTGAGTCACCTAGGCAGTGCAAGCGGAAGTGGGAGCTGGGTACCTGTCAACATGGCTGCTGATAGAAATTGTGGGGCCCCATGCAGACTACCTGACGGCCCCCCCCCACAAAAAAAAATATTAAAGCTATATTCCGCTAAGTATACAACTGTCTCTTTCTCAGCAGATAAAAGCTGGCAGCAGGGAGAGGGGGAGAAACCAGCTTTCATCTGCTGGAGGAGGAGTTCTGGAATTGTTGTCCATCACTAATCCCCCTCCCTGTGTGGGCCCCCCTGTGTGCTCAGGCCCCCTACAAGAGGACTGGTGGTCCCCCCTATCAGCGGCCCTGCCTGTCAAAACTAGGTACCCACTCCCCCCCACAAAAAAGGACATGCCAAATGTGGCATGTCAAGGGGTTAGGAGTCCTTAAAGCGGTAGTTCCACTTTTGAGTGGAACTCCTCTTTAATGGTAGATCTATAGGAGATTGTACAATCAGACTGTATAGTGTATGGCCTTAAAAGGATCTTATTTAATTGGCTATAAGTGACAATAAACTCTGATTAAAAAAAAAAGAATCTGTTCCAGTATTTATTCTTAACTCAAAAAGTACCTTCTACTGTTCTCAGCTATCTCCAAATTCTTTTTTTTTCTTTGCATTTTCACAGCTCTAATCTTACTTCCTGGTAGAGGGTGGCTATGTTCGTTCTCCATAGTCCCACTGTATGTAGGAACATAGCCACCCTCTCTTGCTTGCTGCTGAGATGGACTAGGTATTATGGGATTTATAGTGTGCATGGAGCAGTGCACATGACTGCAGAAATGAGGGGGAATAGGAGAGGTTTGGGAGCTCAATGAGGACGTTACAAGG
The DNA here is from genome assembly GCA_018402905.1 of Glandirana rugosa. Lineage (NCBI taxonomy): Eukaryota > Metazoa > Chordata > Amphibia > Anura > Ranidae > Glandirana > Glandirana rugosa. The sequence goes on from BLSH010112001.1 coordinate 57,011, forward strand.
AGGCAGCAAAATATGGTAAGAATAGTATATATTTATATACAGTATATATACATATACATATTGTGGGGGGGGGGGGGGGTTTAGCTCAATGGGGATCACACCTGAGACCTTGTAACACTAATGAGTCGCATGACATCAGGGAGGGAAAATGGCTGACTGGGCCCAATTTGGACATTTTCACTTAGGGGTGTACTCACTTTTGTTGCCAGCGGTTTAGACATCAATGGCTGTGTGTTGAGTTATTTTGAAGGGACAGCAAATTTACACTGTTATACAAGCTTAAAACTCACTACTTTACATTGTAGCAAAGTGTCATTTCTTCAGTGTTGTCACATGAAAAGATATAATAAAATATTTACAAAAATGTGAGGGGTGTACTCACTTTTGTGAGATACTGCGTATATATATATATGTGAGTGTGTAACTACGGAGCTCCAATAACTTGGACAAAGAACTGTCTACATTTACACTGCTTGTAGCAGCTGGTCAGACACTTTTTATGCAGATAAAAGCATACTGGTCAACCCAGACTAGAACTAATCATTTTTTTCCCAGTGACAGCAAACAGTGGCAGTTATAGATCCAAAATGTCCAGCTACAACAAAGCTTCTACTGTTAGAGAGAAAATCTATTGAACTGGGACAACCCATCAGTGAAAATGACAACTGCCCCCACCATCTTTCTCTACCTCTCTAAAGCTGGTTATGCACACATTTTTTTTTTGGGCTGAATGAAAAAAATCTAACAGATTCCTCCATACACACTAATGGCCACACACAATCAGAAAATCTTACGAAAAATACCGCTTTCGAATCGATCATATGATAATCTGATCGTTGATACACAGCTTTCGAGAGCCGATAATATCTGATGGGACAAGCATGAAAATTTTCCTTGTACAATACCAGATCGTACAATTTTCATTTAATCAGTACTGTTGTTGTTCAAAAATACAATACAAATGCACTACAACACCTTACATCACTTCCACATTTTTATTCTGTTGTACGAGAAACGTACCTCTAGAAAAGTAAAAATTAATTTTCGATATGAGATTAGCATGCAAAAAATCATTTGTCTGATAATCTCATCATTAAGAACGTGGATGGATGAATCTCCCGCTGTGGCTTCTGTACTCTGACACCTGTCACCGCGACCTGCCAAAATACCTGAAAAGTGGCTGCCTCTGGATGCAATCACTGTTTGGCCAGCAATTTTCCAGATGGCTCCTTCACTTTTTCAGTCAAAGGATGTCGGGCAGGAGGGTGCCAACAGGAATTTTGCCCCATGTATGGCGAGCTTGAAACTGTCCCTATACGGTACTTGGAGATCCAATTCCATGCATGCTGCCCATTCCCCTATTAGTGCCTAGAAAGCAGTTCTACACTGGCTTTTCTTTATGAATAGCAAATTGTTGCTTCCAACAACTCCCTTCTCCAACACCACTGACATTAGTCTTCCTATATTGTCCTTCATAAATAGTTTACATTGTCATCAAGCACTTCTAAAGAATGACCAGCTTAAGTCTAAGTATAAATCAGTCAACCTACCGGTATAATGTTGGTTTGTAAGAGGCTCCCAGAACAACTTTAGACTGCTTGTACGAAGAAGGAATAAACACAGGATACTTCATGCAGCTCTTGCCCTGGCTGGAATAAAGCCCGAGACTGTTCAGAGAATGCATTATAGACGTCTCTGGCCCCATTCATGATCCGAGGAGGTGCCTGAAGCATGCACTAGATCTCCTGACTAATTGCAGGTCCTGAATGGAAAATGTCATGTACAACCCCACTGACAAATTCTGAACCAGGCTCTGTCAACATTGAGAGCTTTGTTCTTGGTGGAATTTTCTGGTTATTTTCGCTTTTTCAGCCTCATCAGAGTATGAGTCAGGATTTGAAGTATTCATTCTTTTTAAGGACTGGTCCATCCTGCCGTAACAACCAAATAATTACATCATTTGACATAAGTATGCGGCCAGGCAGGAAAGTAACGAGACTTTACTGCTCCATTCATCAAAAGGGGTTTGACAGTAAAAATATCTGTTTTGTCCATTGTCTTTCAAGTGCAGCTTAGAAAAAGAAAGGACGTATGTAACTGATTTATGTGGCCTCTACCAAGACTATATTTACCATAAGGAACTATTAGACTAGGGCCTGGAGTACCAGGGTTAAAGAGGCAGCTCTAAAATGTAAAATGTATAAATTGGGATTACTGTTTTCATTCTGGCCACCTCTGGACATGTGTGGATACATTTTGCAGGGAAACTGTAGTCAAAGGGCTCTTTTTAGTTCTGGTGTAGAGTAGAAGCACAAAGGTGTTTTTTCAGGGCTACTGTTAGAAATCATGGGGCCCGGATAGCCTATCTGATGGGGTCCCCCAACCCCGCCTACACCACCCCACGAGGTGCAGCGGAACAGCCAGGGCCGTCTTTAATGCAGGGCAAATGGGGCATCTGCCCAGGGCCCATTCATTGTTGTAGGGCCCCAAAACGCTGATAAGTCAAGTGGATTGGTTTTCTCCTCCTTTCTATCCAGCTCGGAATGGGTTAAGTCACACCTCCGCAGTATCTCTTCTACTGGCCCCGCCCCTCCCCCTTAGTTCAGGCTAAGTCGAGTCTATTTCCATTCCAACCCTACCATCCCTCCTCTGCGGACGGCTGCTGGACAACATTGCTCTGCACATTGGGTATACTGTATTTCTCCCTGAGCCAGCCCCCCCCCCCTTCACCCCTGATAACTTCTCAAGGAGTCTCAGCTGCTGCAAAACATCTTGGAGGGGGGAGGCAGGGTTGCTGGGTGTTGTAGTGCAGGGCAGTGATTGGCTGCTGCGGCAGAACTTCTTGACGGGGGAAAGGCAGGGTTTTTGGGTATTGTAGTGTTGGGCAGTGATTAACAGCTGTGGATTCAGCAATAACCCCTTCCCCACTTCTCCACCTTCAAAAATACCCCCCCACTTCTACACCCTCAAAAATACCCCCTCCCCCACTTCTCCAAGCTCAATATTAACCCCCTCCCGCATCTCCACCCTCAATAATAATCCCTCTCCCCACTTCTCCACCCTCCATAAAAAACCCCCTCCCTGCTTCTCCACCCTCAATTATAACCCCCTCCCCGTTTCTCCACCTTCAATAATAAC
>BLSH010112001.1:72107-89673 GCA_018402905.1 Glandirana rugosa
ATAATAACTCCCCTCCCAGCTTCTCCACTCTCATAAATAGCCCCCCTCCCTGCTTCTCCACCCTCAATAATAACTCCCCATTTCTCTACCCTCAATAATAAGCTCCTCCCCGCTTCTCCACCATCAATAATAACCCCCCGCTTCTCCACCCTCAATAATAACACCCCTCCACGCTTCTCCACCCTCAATAATAACCCCCCTCCCCACTTCTCCATCCTCAATAATAACCCCCCTCTCCACTTCTCCACCCTCAATAATAACCCTCCTCCCCGCTTCTCCACCCTCAACAATGACCCCCCTCTCCACCTCTCCACCCCCAACAATAACCGTCCTTTCTGCAGAAACAGCAGCGCACTGATGGTTAATGAGTGTAGTATGGGGGGGCTGTGTAATGATGGGGGTAGTATGGGAGAGGGAGCCTGTGCAGTGATGGGAGTGGTATGGGGGAGCGGGACCTGTGTATTGATGTGGGAGGGGGTCTTGTACTTATGGAGATAGTATGGGGAATGGGGGTTCTATGTAGTGATTTGGGTAGTATGGGGGAGGGAGTCCTGTGTAAGAATGGGGGGGCCCAAGAAAATGTTTGCCCAGGGTCCAATCAATATTAAAGATGGCCCTGGAAACAGCGGCCAGTGATGTTATCCGCCTACTCCCAAAAAAAAAAAAAAAAGTTCCTCCTCTGCTTCCACCCCTCTGTTGATGTGATGGGGTCCAGGGAAATATAATTTAAGCCCTGGTAAGCAAGTAGGAGAGGGGTGTGGTCTAGTAAAATCAATGTATTCATTGAAGGAGAAATGAACAATAAAGCTGCTGGTGTCGCCCTGTTTAGCTGACGAGGCCTGGGCCCAATACAACAGGACCAGTTGTACTACCTTATCAGCTTCCCTGTGTCCGGTATACAGTAGTTGCCCAAATTGAATACTAGATGTTTCCATAGTTAGGGTGGAGAACCCTGTAGTCAGGGGTGTTGCTAGGTCTACAAAAGATCTGGGGCTAGAGCCCATAGCAGCAAAATAAAGTCATACGCTTGAGTGGGCATACACATGTATATAATATACATGTGTGTGTGTGTGTGTATATATATATATATATATATATATATATATTGTTACATACCTGAGTGTGGATTCCCCTTACATCAGGGTCCCCAGACATACTTGCTAATTGCAGAACTGCACCCACCCGGTAAGAGACTCGGGGCTATGGGCCCGAGACTCGGGGCTATAGCCCCAATAGCCACCCCCTAGCAACGCCCCTGCCTGTAGTGAGAGTTGACATTGTAGATGCCCACAAAGCCTCTAGGGTGCCAAGAGTAGTGAGTGGGGTGTATCATAGATAAAAAGGAGGTGCCAGCCCTGCTGCTGCCAGTCCAGGGTATCTCAGGTAGAGGCCTATAAATAAATAGTCTGGTAAGTGTCGGCCAGGGTTGGCTGGTTGTGGGAAACATTGCAATGACCACTACAACAAGATGCAGTCTCTGAGGTTCAAGGTTCTTAGGGGGGAAGCAAGGAGGAAATAGTGTGGGACTATGGACCAACTCACATCCCTTTGGCATGGGATGTAGAGCTCTTTTAAACATTTAAGAGGCTATGTTGTTATCTGCTTGAGACTTGAGGGCTAATTCAGACCAATAGGCAGTACAGTGGTGTAGTGGATAGCACTTTCGCCTGGCAGCAAAAGGGTCGCTGGTTCGAATTCCAATCACGACACTACTTGCCTGGAGTTTGCATGTTCTCCCTGTGCCTGTGTGGGTTTCCTCCCACACTCCAAAAGACATGCAGGTAGGTTAATTGGCTCCTGCCTAAATTGGCCCTAGTATATGTATGAATGTGAGTTAGGGACCTTAGAGTATAAGCTCCTTGATGGTAGGGACTGATGTGAATGTACAATATATATATATATATGTAAAAGCACTGCGTAAAACGGACAGTGCTATACAAGTACCTGAAATAAATTAAAAAATAAATAAAATAATGCGTGTCCAAGCGCGCACTTTTTTTTATTGCATTTACATGTGGTGATTTTACGGCAGCCTGTAAATGAAAAAAAAGTTCAGGCATGATTTTTAAAATTGCGCCATGTCAAATTGCATGGTACTGGTGCTATGCATTTTGGCAGCCACAAATACACATGTGTTTACCAGATACTGGTGGTGTCATTAAGAATTAATGTCACCCATGCACTTCTGCAGAAGGCAGTACATTATTTTTGCAATGCAGGAAAACATGCAATTTCACACGGGTTCCCACACAGCACCTGGTGTGAACAAGCCCTTAAGGATGGAAACGCCTTCTGGAAACAAAATCTTGTGCTGGAAGGGTTGCTAATGGTATCAGCTGCCGTAAGGCCTCAAAAAGGTACTGCTGGTGCTAGCAAGGTCTCCTGCAGAATGCCTCTGTTGCGGCACCCAGGGGAGGAACCCGTGCCTTTTGTACCTCAGGAAGTCTAAGGGACCAGTCAACGCTGGGCAGGAATAGGGTTAAAGATTACAGGTGCTCCCCCACCACAAGGCTGTGCACATAGAAGACGTGCAGCTTGGCCACCTACATGATACTGCAAAAATGTATGTCTAAGTTTAGTAAAAAAAAAAAAAATCAGCACAAGGGACATAGCTTACTATTAATCTGATGTGTCCTTTGTACTGCAAGCTCCTTATTTAGTTGAAACCTTTCTCCTCCTCAGATCCCCCCCTTTCCATCACAAAAAAAATCATGCCTCCCCTTTGTATCCACGCCTACAAGATCATGACAGCAAACAATTGGTCACAAACTTTGGAAACAAGTGGCAGACATTTAAAGTATAACTACAAAATAAATAGTGTTCCAAGATAGGCATGCATAGGTAAGACAGATACCTTGAAGGTATCAAGAAGAAAAATGCTGTAAACCTGAAGACACGTCCACTAAAGTCAGTGTCGCTTTACGGCGTGTGGGTGGGGTGAAGCGTAGTGTGGTGGCAATAATTCACATAGATAGGGGCAACAACAACTTATATTGAAGTAAGGCAGCGACAGCTCACAACAACCCAGAGGGACACCTGCCCAACTTGGTACACAGTTTCCAACAATATGATGCTGACAGGTGTCAGCAGGGTTGACGGCGTCTGTTAAGAGAGCGGAATGCGTCCTGGCCATCTCGTGCCCACGCAGAAAAAATGTCCAAAGGAGTTGCAACCCTGCGCTTTCCCTACTGCTAGTTCTGTCCCTAAAAGGCAGGGTACCTTTCCCTACACTGCCAACTCTCATAAAGTGAGCCAAACCTGGGAACCAAGGACTTAAATAGGCTCTGCCTGACCCAAGATGGCTGCTGGAATCACATAGGGCAGCAGTATCCATATTGGTGCTTCCCCAGTGACCCAGGAAACCATAAAGGTACAGTTTTCCTCTTGGCTTCTTCTTCAGCTGCGGTGCCGCTGCACAGAGCACCACCTATGGTGGAGAATGTAGACTGCACCTGCCTACAAGTGTATGACTTGTAGTGTGGAAGTAAAAATAAAAATCACCGGGGGCGTGACTTGGCGCATGGCTGAGATGGCAGAACACTGAAGAAGCTCTGCCGTTTTCACAGCCTTCCACACCTGTCTACCTATACACCACACGCATGACAATGAGCAAAAGGAACCATTACACACCTCTCACCAGATCCAGACGCTCTTCAGCAAGCTACAGCTGGAGAAACATCTCGGATCTCTTCAAAAATCAATTGACTTCCCGCAACAACATGCCTGGAGGCAAAATGCCGCCGCTACACGAATCCGCCACAGAGGAAAATGGTAGGGGACCCTCACGCTTATATCTCCCACTCACATATGCGGACATGTCGGGATTTGCTGCGGACATTAAGTCCACATTCTCAGCCGCTATAACCAACCTTAAATCCAACCTGTTGGTGCTCACTGACAAAATGGCCTTGGCTGAGACAGCTGGAAAGCAGAGAGATAAAGCAATCCACAGGCTGGAAAAAGTGTCGGTCTCTCTCTCAAATCACTTTATAGAAATGAACAGACATATCGAGGACTTAGACAATAGGGGGAGACTAAATAATATTAGGGTAAGGGGGATCCCCGAAACGGTGGAAAATTATCAGATTATCCTAGCCCTACAGAGAGTTTTTAATAGCCTGTTAGAAAGGGCTGAAGACACCTATTTTGATTTTGTCAGAGCACACAGGGAGCTCAGGGCCCACAGCCCTGATAACATGCCACCACGGGATGTAATCTGTTGCCTGCTGAAATTCACTCTAAAAGAAGACATTATGCGCAAAGCGCGCAGGAACAAACAAAATATTTTCAATGGAGTAAACATCATGCTTTTCCAGGACTTATCCCAAATCACCCTGAAAAACCGAAGGGCTCTTCGTCCACTACTAGACAAATTACGGGAGAAAGATTTCAGATACACATGGAGATTCTGCTTTGCTCTGGTGGTGACCCACAATGGCAAACAGCATGACCTGCGTTCGCCGGACCATCTTCATGAATTCTGCCACTCACTTCAACTGGATCCAATATAGCTACCTGAGTGGTATTAGGAGTTCTCCCTACCACCCTGGGAAAGGAGTCCACGAGATCTCCCTTTGCTTCACCTGATAAACGCCAATCAAAAAGATGAAATACAGCTGCTCAGGAGGCTCCCAAGCAGGAACCCCTAATAACAGTAGGGCTCATTCCCACGAGGCTGGCAGATAAACAATTTCTGACACTGACCTGGAGGATAAGACATGAGTTTCACAGCTTCCACTATTTGGACTACAATTTGTAGCAACATTCATTACTTGCCACCAAGCTTCCATATACACATTGGACAATACAATCTTCACCACGCTAAGGATATGGCACACAAATACACCAGGAGCTTATCCTAATACCACCTCACTGATGAACAGTTTTGTACCACTCGTCTGCTAAGAATCTTATACAGACCCTTTCAGACTAGGTTATTTCAACCCAACGCATTCTTCAATGGAGCCATGTTCGACAAATAGTCTGAACCCTGCAAACCTTTAGGTTAAGACGCATTCTGAGTATGATGATAAATAAGCGTCAACCTACTCAGACAAGACAGAATTGTGAAGCGAAGTTAACGGTACACTACAGCTGAGGAGTCACTACCACAGTTTATATAGTGTTAATTGGCATTTACACCAGAAGTCAATATTGTTTTAGTGTATCTGGACAATCCAAGTCATATTGGTACTGATGTTGTTTTTCTTCTTCCAGGCCAGCTGAAAGAAGGACAATGGTTTTCATACAATCATTCCTCCACAGTTTGTTAAACTCAATTTTAATGGTTCCTGTCAGTTATAATTTTGTTCGCAACTATATGCAAATGGTTATGTGTAGGATAAACCCATTAGCTTTTCTATTAGCATATTAAGGCTGTGATGGGCTTCCCTCCGAACTCTCAGCTCACAGTCTCTAGTTAATATCTGAACTACAGTAGAGACCTTTCTCGGCTGACACCTTCCTTGTCCCCACAGTGCAATTCTGGCCCTGGCACAATTAGCCACACCCAGAAACACTACTTAGAACTTTTTTAGGATAACTACATCCAAAAAAGCAGTTGATTTATCTCTCAATCTCTTATATTCTACACTTTCTCTTTCTTTATCTATTTCTAGCCCCCTCTGTTTAGTCTCACTGATTCCTTTTTTATTGAAGTACTTCACGCTACCAATGATGGTTCTAAGTCAAAGGGCGTCTCTATTCTCATCAGCAGAGAGGCTTCCTGAAAGGGAAATGTGGCGGAACTCCCATCACCCTAGCCAATGTCTATTTCCCAAATACTTCACATTCTGCCAACAAATGATGAAAGACTTAGTAGGGCTCAGGTCTGGACGTATAATCTTAGGCGGCGATTTTAACATCCCCCTCAACCCTCTCTCTGATACTTCCTAAGGCAAAACATATATCACTTATAAGATCCTAAAAAAATCAAAGGCATGTTACACTCAATGCAATTAATAGACACATGGAGATTTTTACACCCAGTAGATAGGGACTTCACATTTTACTTAATCCCGCACGACAGTCACTCTAGAATTATATTCTTACATCCCAAAGAGACTTAGAACTCCTGACAAAAGCCCACATTGGAATTCAATCCATTTCAGACCATGCTCCTACATCCCTTACCATGACTTTGACCGATCCGCCAACAAAATCCAATATTTGGAGACTGAATGCATCATTGTTTGCAGACCCCTCCTTACTCCCCAAAATTACCACACACCTGGATGAGTTCTTTAAACAAAACATTACCCCAGGGGCTGACCCCATGATTATATGGGAGGTCCATAAATGTTTAATAAGGGGGGAGTTGATCAAACTGGGCTCCTTTCGCAAGAAGGAAAAAGAAAAAGAGATAAAAAAAAACCAATAGACAGAATTTCCTCCCTAGAGACCCTTCATAAAAAATCCCTTTTGACAAAAACAGCTGTAGAATTACTAGAAGCCAGGAAAATGCTCCAACAAAACCTAGAGGCTAAATCTAAGCACTTTTTATATTTTCAGAAGATATATTATGAACATGGTGACAAGACAGGTAAATTCTTGGCAAGAGCTCTCAAAGACCACCATGCAAACCGAAATATACTAGGCATCCAAAAAAATCAGGGAAAATAGACATAATCACAGACCAAATAGCCTGCCACTTCCATGAATATTATACCAACCTTTACAATTTACCAAACCAACCCAAACCTAACAATCCCATGGGAGACCGCTCACAAATAATACAAGAATACCTTAATGATTCTAGACTTCCCATACTCTCTACGGGGGGACATTGAGCAGCTGGAATGACCATCTACTACCCAAGAACTTATCTCAGCCATTAAAAATGTAAAACCTGGGAAAAGCCCAGGGCCTGACGGTTATTCCTCTATCTACTATAAAACCTTCGGTCATTTATTAGTCAACCCACTATTATCTGCCCTGAACTCATCATTGACACCCAGGGAAGTTCTACCTGCTTTTTTTATCAGCCTTTATTACGGTCATACCCAAACCCGATAGGGACCCTACACAATGCGCCAGCTACAGGCCTATCTCGCTCCTCAACCGCAATGTGAAATTGATGGCAAAAATTATAGCCGACAGACTGAAACCTCTCTTACACAATCTGAGCAGGCTGGATTTATGCCTAGCAGGGAGACAAAAGATAATGTTACTAAAGCCCTGAATCCTATTTACACAACCAAAATGTGAAAGATCGAGGGCTTTCTCCTGTCGACAGACGCTGAGAAGGCCTTTGATCGAGTTGCTTGGGACTTCATGCTAGCCACCTGCAAACACATAGGACTAGGATCAAACATGATGGCATGGATATCATCTCTTTACAAGAACCCCTTGGCAAGACTTAAGATAAACGGATCCCTTTCAGAAAAAGTTCATATAAAAAATGGCACCAAGCAGGAAAGCCTTCTCTCCCCCCTCCTTTTTATTTTATCCCTAGAGCCATTCATTAGGAAGGTAATTGCAGACACCACAATACAAGGCTTTAGGATATCTAATAAATAATTTAAAGTAGCAGCATATGCTGACGACTTGCTATTTTTCTTAATTAATCCACTCATCTCAATTCCCACCCTATTAAAGCAATTCACTACGTTTGGCCATATTTCAAACTTTAAAATAAATTACACAAAATCAGAGGCAATGAACATATCCTTACCTGCCCCCAACTTTAAAAATATTCAATCCAACTGCCACTTCAAATGGGAAAAATCCACCCTTAAATATCTTGGGATCTGGCTAACACCACAAATCTCGCAAATCTATGAAGGTAACTTTGTCCCTCTTCTTCAAGCAATTAAGTTAGACCTACAAAAGTGGCACCCAAGACACTTCTCCTGGTTTGGTAGGGCAGCCATATGCAAAATGTCAATTCTTCCAAGAATTTTTTATCTTCAGAAACATTCCCGTCAAGATTCCGCAGAGCTTCTTTAAGACACTTTGCTCAATGCAACTCAGATTTATATGGGCATACCATAAACCTAGAATTAGACTTAAACTGCTGACTAGAGTAAAGGAAAAGGTGAATTGGGAATACCAGATTTTAGAGAATACTATTTCGTCTCTCATATCTCCAGGATCATTGATTGGCACTGCCACAGATCCATGAAAAGATTGGATCTTCTTGGAAGAAGCCATGTCTACCATTCCACTGCAATTCTCTCCATGGATTCTATGGCTGCACTATCCTCGACTAATGAAAACACACCCCTTATTGGGCACCACACTAGATATATTCCATCACCTTACCAAATTGAATAACCTTTCCACACCACTAAGCCCTCTTACGCCACTGCAAAATAACCCCAATTTTCCACCTGGTGTTAGAAACAATTATTTACAACCCAGTATATCTGATAAACCTCTCCTGGCGACTAATTGTTTTAGAAACAACCGATTCCAGGAATTCAATGAGTTCAAAGCAAACAACAACACGCCTAACCTTCCACTTTGGACTTACCTCCAAGTCCGAAGCTATGCAAATCATGCATCCAGAAGAGGGAATTTTGGCAGACAGTTGACAGATTTAGAGGAAGTTTGTCTAAAAGGGGAACCACTCCAAAAAACTACCTCACTCTCATACACCTGGATAAAAGACTACTCTGCACATGAAGAAGACAGATTCAGAGAGAGCTGGTCACGAGCCTTACGGGGACCAATTTCAGATAAACAATGGACAAAGGCCTGCATTTTTTCACACAGATGTTCTCTAAGTACCAGGACACAGGAGACAGCATATAACCTTCTCACACACTGGTATAATACCCCATCAAAATTGCATTCCTGGTACCCAAAAATCCCTGATACATGCTGGCGATGACATAAGGGAAAAGGGACCCTCTTTCAGATATGTGGGGAATGTGATACAATTTCCACATTTTGGGCAAAGGTAATAGAGACAATACAAAAAATAACTGAGACAAAGGTACATCTAGATGCCACCTGCTGTTTACTTCACATTTCAAATTTTTCCTTTAAAATGTATAAAATCTCCCTATCCAAACACCTTCTAAATGTCGCCAAATCTCTCATTCCATTATATTGGAAATCCTCGAGAGTTCCATCCATTGAAGAATGGCTGCATAAGATAGGTGAGATTTATGAGATGGAAGAGACTATTGCTCAGTCAATAGACAACACAGAGCGCTACCACAAAGCTTGGTCCCCTGGTTTGAATTCAAATTCTCTCAAGCATATGAAAACTTGAAAAACACTATATAGCAAACTATGAGGTATGCCCATCTTTCCTATAACCGACAACAAAAATAACCTTTAAGATATGACCACTCAGACAATCTAACACATTCTGTAAGATCACGAGAACATGAATCATCATTGGTACCTATACATTTCAGTGTAAACCCCCTTCCCTGGGATTATCTATCTTTAACCCTTTTTATCCTTTTCTTCACTCTCTTTTAACATACTCTTATCTCTGTAAACCTGCAAAATTTAAACTTCCGGATTTATTATTGGATATATAACCAATTACAGACAGGAAAGCTCTCTATTAACTATATTATATTGCCAACTAGCAGTAATATGCCATGATAATGTCTCTTTTGTTTTTTCTTGCTGTTCTCTGACCATGTTTGGCTACATTACATAATGCGGATCTGGAGCTGCGACTCCTACTTATACTTGATGGAAAAATAAATAAATAAAAATCACAGTCAGAAAGCTAATGTTATACCGTAAGCAACAGCACCAAAAAAACGTCACTGCAACTGCAGTGTATGCAAGGCACACTAAGGAGAACCACATAATTGCACATAAGCATTATCCACAGAAAGCAGAAGCAGCATTTAGCGCCCCCTAGTGGTGGTAGATTCTACATTAGGGGCCTATGTGAATGAATTGCAGCAAGGCTGGTTGAAAGCCCATGGCCCGTGTTCTGACTCACCACTCCTCAGTCTGTAATTTGTCAATTTTCTACCAGACTAAGTTGTCCAGCAAAAGTGGCAGTTCGAGGGTTGAGAGAAACCATTTAAAATTGACAGGGGTGATTTCAATGATCAGCTTTTACTCATTTATCTAAAACCTTTGTCCTAAAACGTGAAAAAAAAATGTTGCTGTACCTGCTTATAAACTGGAGTTCAGCATTAGTTTATTAGTCAACTCAATCTAAATTTGCTAGTGCCCTCTTCCCAGACTGATGATGCTGCTGACTAGGGATGGGCTTGATGTTCGAGATGAACGTAATTTTGACTCGAACATCAGCTATTCGAGATCGCAGTGCATTGACAGCTGCTGATTGGCCAAAGCATGCACCTGACCTGTATGCTTTGGCCAATCACAACGCGATGTGCTGTGAGAGCTATGTTTGGCCAAAGGCAGGGTGCCTTTGGCCAATCATGGTTCAGGGGCTAAATCCACGCACCACACTATACAAGGCTGCTGCTTACACGGCAGCCGTATATAGTGAATTAATTGAGATTAGGAAGGTAGTTAGTGTAGTGTGCAGTCAGTCAGTGTAGTATATATAATACAGTTCCGAGTATATAGTGCTGTCAGTGTAGTATATATAATACCGTTCAGAGTATATAGTGCAGTCATTGTAGTATATATAATACAGTGGAGAGTATATAGTGCAGTCAGTGTAGTATATATAATACAGTGGAGAGTATATAGTGCAGTCAGTGTAGTATATATATTACAGTGGAGAGTATATAGTGCAGACAGTGTAGTATATATAATACAGTGGAGAGTATATAGTGCAGTCAGTGTAGTATATATAATACAGTGGAGAGTATATAGTGCAGTCAGTGTAGTTTATATAATACAATAGAGAGTATATAGTGCAGTCAGTGTAGTTTATATAATACAGTGGAGAGTATATAGTGCAGTCAGTGTAGTATATGTAATACAGTGGGGAGTATATAGTGCAGTCAGTGTAGTGTAAAGTGCCTTGAAAAAGTATTCCTACCCCTTATAATGTTCCACATTTTGTCATGTTACAACCAAATGTATTTTATTGGGATTTTATGTGATAAACCAACACAAAGTGGCACATAATTGTGAAGTGGAAGGAAAATGATAAATGGTTTTCAAAATTTTTTACAAATAAATATATGAGAAGTGTGGCGTGCATTTGTATTCAGCCCCCCTGAGTCATTACTTTGTAGAACCACCTTTCACTGCAATTACAGCTGCAAGTCTTTCTGGGGATGTCTCTACCAGCTTGGCACATCTAGGGAGTGAAATCTTTACCCATTCTTCTTTGCAAAATAATTCAAGCTCTGTCAGATTGGATGGAGAGCGTCTGTGAACAGCAATTCTCAAGTCTTGAGACAGATTCTCAATTGGATTTAGGTCTGGACTTTGACTGGGCCATTCTAACACATGAATATGCTTTGATCTAAACCATTCCATTGTAGCTCTGGCTGTATGTTTAGGGTCGTTGTCCTGCTGAAAGGTGAACCTCCATCCCAATCTCAAGTCTTTTGCAGACTCTAACAGGTTTCCTTCTAAGATTGCCCTGTATTTGGCTCCATCCATTTTCCCATCAACTCTGACCAGCTTTCCTGTACCTGCTGAAGAAAAGCATCCCCACAGCATGATGCTGCCACCACGTTTCACGGTGGGGATGGTGTGTTCAGGGTGATGTGCAGTGTTAATTTTCTGCCACACAGCGTTTTGCTTTTAGGCCAAAAAGTTCAATTTTTGTCTCGTCTGACCGGAACACCTTCTTCCACATGATTGCAGTGTCCTCCACATGGATTCTCATTCAGTTCTTAAAGCCACTGATGTAACTGAGTGACCCCGCCCCTTCTTGCATCATGTGACATCAGAGGAGGCGGGGTCATCCAGTTACATCAGCAGGTGGCCTAGCCCTTGCCTACATAAGCTCATTGAGGGTAGGGACTGATGTGAATGTACAATATATATATGTAAAGTGCTGCGTAAATTGACAGCGCTATATAAGTATCTGAAATAATAATAACAACATAAGAGCTGTCAAAACGAAGAGACAGCAGTCGGCGGGAGGCCTCTCGTGGAGGCAGAGCTTTTTTATTTTTCTGGTCCTTTGGGCGGCGTGATTGATGCCACTACACATATACGGCCTGGTGGGCGCTTCCTCCTTCTGAGTGGACGTTCCTGAACGTCCTTCAGAAGGAGCGGGATCATGCGGCCGCACGATCCTGATGTGTTTGAGTTACCCGGATGCGCCGCATCTTGGATCGGCAGGATGGCTCTATGATTTGCCCTCCTGATTACGTGATAGCTGTGTCCAATCACAGCCATCGTGTGATGTAAACAGCCTGGGGAGACATCACAAAAAGTGGGATCGTGCAATCCTGATGTGCCTGTGTCCCCCAGAGACAGGGCAACATGATGGCAGGAGGGCTCTGTGATTGGCCCTCCTGATCACATGACGGCTGTGTCCAATCACAGCCGTCATGTACTGTATTGTAAGCAGAGAGCCCTTGCCAGGCAGAGAAGAAGGGTGGATCTGTGAGCTGGGGATCAGTGTGTATGAGCTGTTTTTTCAGCTTTTTACACACTGATTACCCAGATAGTGTCCCCAAACAACTGTAGCTATATTGGTTCTTTGAGTGTCTCCCCTAAAGCGCCACGAGAGACTTCAGCGTCTTTCAAGTTCACCATTATTTTTGTTTAGGCTCATCCACACATAAGTCTCAGGTGTATCCTGGTGATTCACCCTTAAACTTAATTATTATTATTTTAATTAACAATGTAGTATTCTTATATTTATTTTTAATAAACAATAAAGTGTTTTTATTTATTTTTTATGAACTATTAATTTTAGACATTTATTAATGTTTAAATCTATCCCAGGATGATGTGAGTTAATTTATTGATTATATGTAAACCTTTTATGAGAAATATCATTTTTATGGTCCTGCTATTTATTTATATAGGGACGAGTCCGTACAAATCTTTATGAATATCCTATCCTCCATTTTGTCCTCCCGCCCCTAGGGGGCTCCTATAGTCTATTTAAATGGCAGTCAGGAATACATCCCATAGACTGATCTCTTTTGTTGCCTGAAGAAGTGGCGCAGGACACACGTCATCTGACCTGCCAGCCTAAAGAAACGCGTCGCAGTTTGATGACGCCATCACGCCAGGACGTCCGCAGCTGAGTTCCAAGCCTCGCTCCCGCTTTCCTACCAGCCGGCTTCACATCCAGGTACGGCGCGGATGACGGAGGAGTGGGCTCCAGCTCTCTACATTCCGGATCTCCTAAAAGTCATAGCGATCTACATATCAGTTGATCAGCGGACATGCTCATTACTGCTCCATTCTTGTGAGTGTTTTTATCCTGTTTTCCATTAAATACTTCTAGCATATTGCACTTAGAGGCGCCTTTTCCTTGTGTTTTGTCGTTTCAGCCATTGGACTACATGATCTGGGTCCTATTTGTGGGCTGCCCTTAGTGCCTCCCCTTGGTCTGGTTATATACCATCCTCTTACCTGACAATCTTGTATGTATATGTCTTGTATGGATAATCTTGTTTTTTAGCTATATTCCACATTCATTTCATATATTTTTTATACATCACCAGTCCTTATTGTATGCTCCCACCCATTTGCGCACCTTCACTTGTTTTTCGTAGACTTTATGGCTTTCACACAAGCCTATTATCATACACTTATCAGGATTTTTTTTTACCAGAGACATGTAGCAGCATACATTCTGGCTTAAATGTATGCCGAAATTTGATTTTATTGGATTTATTTTAAAACAGAAAGTAGAAAATATTGTTTTTTTTTATTTTTTCACTTATATCGCAAAAAATAAAAAAAAATCAGGGGTGATTAAATACCACCAAAAGAAAGCTCTATTTGTGTGAACAAAATTATATATATTTCATTTGAGTACAGGGTAGCATGACTGAGTAATTGTCATTGAAAGTGAAAGGACCCAGTATTGAGGTGGTTAATACCCACAGACCCTGACAACCACAGCCCAGGGATGTCAGGAAGTGGCTCTTGTCCCCATCCCCATGTTGAGGGAATGTGGCCTCGTACGGTTCAGGAGGGGGGTGGTGCTCGCTCGTCCCCCCTATCCTGTCCTGCCAGGCTGCATGCTCGGATAAGGGTCTGGTATAGATTTTGGAGGGGACCCCATGATGATTTTTTTCAAATTTTGGCGCAGAGTTCCCCTTAGAATCCATACAAGACCTGAAGGGCCTGGTATAGACTGGGGGGGGGGGGGGGCGACTACATGCCATTTTCTTTTCATCTATATTGCCAGGAGCCAGAAATACATTACAGCTGCAAGCAAGTTTGAATACATTTTTTTCCTTTAGAAATGTCATTATTGCTGCGTCATGTTCGATACATCGCACAGATGTGCCACTTTACAGGCAGACCAAGGGGACCCCCCAGGCACGATATTTAACCACTTAAGGACCGGAAGGATTTCCAGCTTTAGGACCGGAGCCCTTTTTGCGATTCGGCACTGCATCGCTTTAACTGAAAATTGCGCGGTCGTGCGATGTTGTACCCAAACTAAATTTGCGTCCTTTTTTCCACACAAATAGAGCTTTCTTTTGGTGGTATTTGATCACCGCTGCATCATTTCTGATTGCCGCTATAAACAAAAGAAGAGCGACAATTTTGCAAAATAACCCAAATTTCTTAATTTTTGCTAAAATACAAATCCAAAAAAAAATATAAAAAAACATTTTTTTCATCGGTTTTGGCCGATTTATATTCTTCCTCATATTTGTGATAAAAAAAGATTGGTTTGCGCAAAAGTGGTCGCGTTTACGGATGATGAGAATTCATTTCTGGGGTTTTTATTTTTTTTTTATTTTTTACTAGTAATGGCGGCGATCTGCCATTTTTAGCGGTACTGAGATATTTCAGCAGACATATCGGACTATTTTGACACTTTTTTGGGACCATTGGCATTTATACAGCGATCAGTGCTATAAAAATGCACTGATTACTGTGTAAATGCCATTGGCAGTGAAGGGGTTAACCTGCAGGGGGCGCTCTAAGGGTTAACTGTGTTCCCTGGGCGTGTTCTTACTGTGGGGGGACTGCCCTAGCTGGGGAAGGGAAGTGATCACACCTTCCATGTAGAGGAAGGCTGTGATCACAGCCCTTCCCCCTCTCACAGAAGGGAGATTCTGTCTGGACCCCCTGCAAACTACTCATTTTAATTATTACCTTGTAACTAAGCAATATTTTGGAATGTATGCATTTGTAACATGTATTTGTATACGTGATTCATTTCGTTTCACTGTGAAGCTATCCCAGCTGTATTTACCAAGACTTTACAGCTGTATTTACTTAGGATCACAGTCATGACACATGGTGGCTCTGGGTGACATTAGAGTATGGTCAGAAGAGCGTTGAACTTTTTACGAATTGTAAAAGATTTAAACAAAATCTTTGACATCCATTATTTTCCCTTAAAACGCTACCAGACAATGATTGTTACCTACGTGTGATTACTCTGAGCTTGGCATACTCACAGGATTATCACAAAGGTTATCACTGCTTCAAATCACAGCAGATTTTTGCCAAGTACACACGATGAGAAAATCGGATGAAAAATAACCCTTTCAAAGTGATCGTACTATAATATGATGATTAGTACACAGCTTTCAAGAGCCGATCACAACAGTTCATGCAAAATTAGAATGAATGATTTTCACTTTATCAGTACAGTATTCGTCCGAACAAAAAAATCAGAAGACAAAGACCACGCATCCTCGGAAATGAAAGAATAGATTACAATACAGTAAAATACAACACATTAAATCACATCCGAAGTTATATTCTGTCATTTGAGAATTTTCGTAATTTTAGTGACCTAATGATTCTCGATAGGAGACTAGCATACAAAAAATAACAGACAATCTTTCGTCCGCTGTTCTCATCATGTGTACAAGGCTTTAGATTGGATATAATTGTGAGGTCCTTTGGGGAAGCTTAAACTAGAGCCATCTGAAGAATCAAGGTTACATTTGTATGTATAGCCCAAACTTTTATTTTTAGTTTTATATGGAGTAGAGCAGGGGTAGGCAACCTTTGAGAGGTGGAGATCTACATGGACAACATGGAAGAGATCAGAGATCACCAGGGTGCATCGTCCTTTTTAAAAAAAAAAATAAATTTGCTAACGAGGCCCCAATAAAAATTAGTATGTAGGGCAGTATACATGGCTCAGTAGCTTGTAGGACTGTGTGCAGGGGTCAGTAGTTTCTAGGGTTGAGTACAGGGATCATGAGTGTGTAGTGCAGATTATAGGGGTCAGCAGGGCAGTGTACAAATATTAGCAGCAGGGCAGAGGAAAGAGATCAGCAGGGCAGTGTGCAGAGGTCCAGCCCCATAATCTACATGCAGGGCGCCGGATGTATGGATTTCAATGGGTTTTTTTTTTAAGCACGTGATTAGAGCCAGAGGCTCAAAAAAGGGTGGGCTCTGGGCGCAGAGCACTGTGCCCTAAGCCCACCGAGTTGTGTGACAATAGTGAATGAGTATTTACTATTTTCACACTGATTCTCCTCCCAGCCAATCAGAAGCGGGTCTGAGACCCGTTTTCAGATTGGTCGAAAAGAGAAGTGTTCTGATTGGCCACCGAGGAGGAGGGAGGAGACGGAAGCCAATGTGATGTCTGCGGAGGAGAGCAGGGGAAGGGGAAGCCGCTGTGATGCCTGCGGAGGAGAGCAGGGGAAGGGGAAACCGCCCGTGATACCTGCGGAGGAGAGCAGGGGAAGGGGAAGCCATCTGTGATGCCCGTGATACCACGGTTGTCTGGTAATTTGGGGGTTAAACAAGTGGTGAGAAGATGATACAATGTACATGTGCAGAGAGCAGAGCTGTGGGGGGAGGGGCTCAGCAGGCACTACAGGATGCCTGAATAAACCTACGGGGGGGGGGGGCAGAGACAGTTTTTTAACATTTAGCCTTGCTGCAGGGTTTACTTGTCAGATGGAAGCATTCGGGTGGCTACGCTGCTGCCCTAACGCTTTCACACACCCCATTGAGCGCACGCTCCCACTATGTATCCTGTGGGCTCCACTTGCCCAACTGTGGGCCCGTGACCAGCATAGCAGGTGCCGCTGGTTAGAGAGGAGGGAGGAGAGCGGACTTGTTCCATCTTGTTCCTGACCCGGAAGCAACGTGTATGACGTCACTACCGGGTCCCTGTTGACAGTTTCCCCTGCCATCAAGTCTGGGAAAGAATGTAATGCAGTGCGATTCGCACTGCATTAGATTCAGTGGAGCA
The DNA here is from genome assembly GCA_018402905.1 of Glandirana rugosa. Classification (NCBI taxonomy): domain Eukaryota; kingdom Metazoa; phylum Chordata; class Amphibia; order Anura; family Ranidae; genus Glandirana; species Glandirana rugosa. The sequence continues at coordinate 89,335 of BLSH010112001.1, forward strand.
CAGAGGAGACATGCAGGATCTTTTAGACCCTACATGTCTCATTAAAGAGTATCTGCCGCCAAACAATCGTCACATAGGGGACTTTTTGTTCCCTATGTTATGAAAAAAAAGTAAGTAAAAAATTAAAGGTGCACCCAAGCACATAAAATCCCCCCCCCCAAAAAAAATTGTGAGCCCCCCACCCCCACTTATACACACCGTGGGAGATTAGCTAGTGGGGATCACCTTTCCTGGGAAAAAGGCAGCTTGAAGGAAAACTTTCTTAAAAGTCTGGCGGGTTGCCAGTTTTATTGATAAAGGTTGCAAGTCATAAAACAAACAAAATAGCAAAACAACTCC
>BLSH010112001.1:99167-112395 GCA_018402905.1 Glandirana rugosa
CTCGCCACCTCCTCGCCACTTATGTGGCGAGGGGTGTAAGGACTTTTTAGTACGAACGTACTAAAAGACTTCGCGACGCGATCGCGTTGGGGAGTCAGACTTTCGTAGGTATCTCTACGTACTTTTACTATAAATCTCGCAATAATGTCGCCATTAAAATCGCGAAATGGCGACATTATTGCGAGGTCACACTTTCCCCGGATTCACTAGTATGTTGGTTCGAATTGTATCACTACACAATGCTCACATATTTCTCCTTCAAGTCCACGTACACTAAACACTTAATCCTTACATCCAAAGAGTCTTGCCTGTGAAGACCCGCTAGGACTGCAGACTCGTACGCACAAAACGTGCGTCCCGACGACTATCTTTAGCGCCCCGGCTGTCAAATAGTCTGTACGCGGCCCCGCGATTTCTATCAGCAGCCCTGCGTGCAAAACACGCATGCTCAGACGTCAGGATCGCCCAGAAGTGTCCGTTCTGAGAAACCTACATTCCTAATTCACAAATCACATGCACCTGAACTTCCTCTTTATACACTCGTAACACATCACTATGTTAAGCTTGGTTGTATGATCACTTAGGCCCCTTTCACACTGGAGCGTTATTACAGCGGTAAAGCGCTAAAATTACCGCTGTAATAACGCTCTAAATATCATTTTCATGCATCTCTATGGATGCTTTCAGACTGAGGGGTTGCGCTAGCGCAGCGCTTCAGAAAATCATGCAAGCATGATTTTTCAGGAATGTGGGGAGCGGTGTATTCACCGCTCCTCCACCGCTCCTGCCATTAAATTCAATGGGCAGCGCTCCCGAAGCGGCTGTACACCGCTCCGGGAGCGCCGAGCCCCGGCACTTTTAACCCCTGTTTAACCCGTTGTGGGGGGGTTAAAAGTGCCCCGCACCCGCCTGCATAGCGGCGCCGTAGCGCCTCTATAACAGCGCTAAATCCCCGCTGAGACTAGCGGGGATTTACCGCTACCGCCCGCCAGCCCCAGTGTGAAAGGGGCCTTAGTGCATGTCAGTACACGAGACACAACAGCCAACATTCGACTTTGGAAAAATTGGACGTTCGTTTGTACAACCGCTGCACCCGTGTGTACGAGGCTTTACTCTGCAGGTGAATTGGACCAGATGGACTTTGCTAAGTTATTTTCACTTTTAATCACAGATATTTTATTGTTGCTTTTCGTCTGTTTTGTAATCTTTTATTCTGTTAATTTTTTTTCTATCTTGCACCATTTTTCTTGTCTTTTAATAAAATTATATTTAAAAAATGATTTAGCTGAATCTCTGAATCCACTAATTAGTAATTAAAGAATGTCTACCTCTAGTAGGTGCTACCGTGCTACTGTCTTTCCAAACTCAGTTACATTCCTGTCTGGACGTGACAGTGAGTATCACAGACATTTCTTAAAAGTCAAAACTGCAACATTTGATGCTGGAAACAATGTGTGTTTCTGTTAAAACATGTGGACTGTGTTAAAGGTTACTGCTTGGTTAATCTGCAACTGTGATGATCACTCTCAGTTTGCTGGTGCTTAGGTTGTTGTCCCAGAGCAGGAAAGTCTCTGTGCAAGGTGAGATCTAAGAGTGTCACAATAAACACTATGTCAGACGGTCCATTTTTTGACAGCAGCAGCTATTACAGCTGTAGTATTTAGACAGCAACTCCCATTTTAACAGCTGAAAATGTCATACAAGTGCAAAAGGGGAGCAGCAGTGGAGCAGAAGTATAGGACATACGTACATACACCCAAAGCACTTTCATTAGGTATTTTGGAGGGTGTCTAGCATGCCCAGTGTCTGCAACTGGTTGAACTGTTGTATATTATATACAGTATATGTTTTAAAGATCCCAAGAGCATAATGGGTTAGCTAAAAAGACATTATTACAGAAGCTGATTGCTTTGTGCATTGTCTGATTGGAACCTTTGAATAAACATTCAATACTATGGGCACCAAAATCCCACAGTAAAATTCCTGCAAGCTTTATTTAAAGTGATATGCTAAACTGTGACTGATATGTATGACTAATCTGTTTGTTGTGCTATAATGCTGGGAACTGCTTAGGTGTGATCCGACCTTAGTTAAATGATGCCTTTCCCTGGTCACTGGTCCATGCAACCTCTTTGGATTTGTCAGAAGTTGTATTGTTAAATTCATATAAAGTAATTTTTTTTTTACTTTTGTGTAGAGTATGGAAGGGTCCAAAACCTGGTAATGGTTAACTTTGTCTGTGTCTGCATAAAGAATATCTCTTGTCTGGGTGACCATTGTCATTGGGACTACAATTGAAAGAAAATCCAAAATTTTGAGTTGTCATCAATTTAGCATGGACATCTTCCAAAGGGGAAGTTTGTTCCAATGACAGCTGAGTGGATGTACTATCTGGTGCAGTAAAACATGGTGTCACCCCTCCCACTAGCCTGCCACAGTGCCCCCCCCCCCCCCCCGCTAGAATGCCAAAGTGGGGCCCTCAAGCAATAGGAGATCATAGGGCCCCTTTTGCCCCTACCTGCACTCAAGCCACACCCACACAAATCCCCACCTACATATTGCAGCTCAGCTGCATAGAGGGGGCATTTCAAAATCTACTGCAGCATAGCCAGCAGGGAAGTTTCTTTCCGTAGAAGCCACAGATTTCTGCATGGCAGCCATCTTTGTTTTATGAAAGCAGCAGGCCAAGATCATAATCTGGGCCCTAATATCAAAGAAAGCAATGGATGTGTTTTTCAAGGGCTCTAGGTAGTGCCTGCTGCTTACATATTAACCACTTGCCGACGGCTGATCGGCAAATGACGGCGACAAAGTGGCTCTGTAACGCGAATCGCCGTCATACGACGGCGGCCGCGATACAGAGCCTAGTGAGCGCACGCGCGCCGGCGGAGGCGTGCGCGCTCACTGTGTTGGGGGGGGCCAGGGAGCAGGTGCGGCGGCTTCGATTTCCGTCGGCTACCCGCGATGCCCCCCCCGGAGTGAATGAACGGAGGTCCGTGTATGTAAACACGGACCTCCGCTCTGTGTGAGGGGGAAGGGCTGTGATCACAGCCTTCCTGTACGTGAAGGCTGTGACCACTTCCCTTCCCCAGCTAGGCAAGCCCCCATACAGTTAGAACACGCCCAGGGAACATAGTTAACCCTTAGCGCGCCCCCTGCAGGTTAACCCCTTCCCTGCCAATGGCATTTACACAGTAATCAGTGCATTTTTACAGCACTGATCGCTGTATAAATGCCAATGGTCCCAAAAAAGTGTCAAAACGTTCCGACATGTCCGCCCCAATATCGCAGTACCGCTAAAAATCACAGATCGCCGCCATTACTAGTAAAAAATAAAAAAAAAATAAAAACCCCAAAAATGAATTCTCATCATCCGTAAACGCGACCACTTTTGCGCAAACCAATCAATAAACGCCGATTGCGATTTTTTTTATCGCAAATATGAGGAAGAATATAAATTGGCCAAAAACGGTGAAAAAAATTTTTTTTTATTTTTTTTTTTTGGATTTGTATTTTAGCAAAAAGTAAGAAATTTGTGTTTTTTTGCAAAATTGTCGCTCTTCTTTTGTTTATAGCGGTGATTAGAAATGACGCAGAGGGGATCAAATACCACCAAAAGAAAGCTCTATTTATGGGAAAAAAAGGACGCAAATTTAGTTTGGGTACAACGTTGCACGACCGCGCAATTGTCAGTTAAAGCGACGCAGCGCCGAATCGCAAAAAGGGCTCCGGTCCTAAAGCTGGAAATCCTTCCGGGGCTGAAGTGGTTAAAGTAAAGATGCCCGATGATTTAGGGGTTAAAAGCCTTGTGCGGCCATTATGCTCCCACTCAGCTCCTTCCTGACAAAGTTGCCAACACCCCCCCAGCTTTTGTTTTACACTGAGAAAACATGTAAAATCTACTGACAGCACATTTTTTGTTTTACTTAGAACCTGAAATATGAAAGATACGCCTATTAGAAACTAAGAGGGGATAGATGGATAGAGACAGAAGGAGGGGGGTGGGCGGGGAGGAGAGAAGGGTTTAGGAAGGAGAAAGAGAAATGGAGGAGATGGAAAAGGGGAGGGAGGGTGAGTGAGAGAGAGGGGGTGAGAGAGAGAGAGAGAGAGAGAGAAGGGGATGAGAGAGATAGGGACAGTATGAGAGAGAGGGGATGAAAGAGAGAGAGAAGGGGGAGTGAGAGAGAGAGAGAGAGAGGGAGTGAGAGAGAGAGGGAGTGAGAGAGGGAGTGAGAGAGGGAGTGAGAGAGAGAGGGAGTGAGAGAGAGAGAGAGAGAGGGAGTGAGAGAGAGAGAAGGGGTGTGAAAGAGAAAGGGGGTGAAGGAGAGAGAGGGGGTGAAAGAGGGGGGCTCCAATATCCCCCCATACTACTCCAGGAAACTCCTCCATCTGCCCTCAAAACTACACCAGGAGATCACCCCCCAAAAAATGTTATACAGGCTCTCTTCACTTAATGACCAGGTTCCATACCAATGACCAGGTCGTTAAACTAATTAATCGTTAAATGAGGAGCCACAAGTAATCAATATTTTAAGCATTCTTAACTACTGTACTGTAGTGTATTGTGAAAATAAGGTGTAAACACAAAACTCCAGCTCAATAACATTGTTTTAATTTGTATGAGTACAGATCAGAGTCAGAGCAGTCATCAAACAGGTAAGTCGTTAAACGAGGAGTATCTGTACTGTAATCTGTATAATTATATCAGCAGGGTTCCCTGATCACTACATCAGCCGTGGTGAAGGAGTCAGTGTCAAGTCATGCCACCTAATATTATGGACTCTTATCTTCCCAGAGCCCACCAGCTCTATCACCAGCTGTGTGTAGCAAGGCACGATCACAGCCTGGTACTCCGACCCATTCTGCCACCATAAGTGAGCTACTTCCGAGATCAGAGGCTGCCACCGCCGCCTCCTGCTTTGCTCTCCTCACTGTCACAGAATGGTCAGTCCGCCCCTGGTGTTGCCTCTCTGTCTGTTCGCACCCCAATAGCAACGCCATTGGCTTTAGATACACTCTAAACCAGCATTTCTCATCATTTCTTTGATCAGTTTTGACACCCTGTCTAAAATGTAAAAAAAAAACATTACTTACAAATGGAAAAACCTGAAACAGAGAGAATGCACACAGCTGCCTTGATGAAAATAATGTTATAACACAAGCCGCCCTTCACAACAGAGATACCCCCATCACATCAGAGATCCCCCTGATCACACCAGTGTCCTTCCATCACATCAGAGTTCTGACTTCACATCAGAGGCCCCCATCACAACAGAGGACCCCCATTATGTCAGAGGTCCCCACCTTCATGTCAGAATAACCTATACTTTAAAGCCCCCTCTCTAGATGGAGCCCCCCATCACATTAGAACACCCCCATCACATCAGAGTCACCCCAATCACAGAGCTCCAAATTACACAGTCTCCTATCACAGAACTTCACAGCCACTCAAGCCCCCCATCACAGAGCCCCCAGCAATTACACACTCACCCTTCATAGAGCCCCCCAATCACACAGTTCACCATGTTCACATCAGAGACCTACCTTTTGGATCCAGCAGCACAGCAGAAGGCAGAAGGCAAGGGCTGGAGCCAGCATAAGGCAGCATAGCCAGCCACCTTAGGGTGCAGGACTTGGAGGTGGGGGGTGCTAAAATACTCTTCCCCAGCCACGTGCTGGGGATTTAGATTTTTATGTCTTCTGTGCCCCCCCCCCCCCCAGCAGGCAAACAAAAACTTCAACGCTGCTCCCAGTAGGAGAGAGGGTGCAACATGGAAGTTTGAGTTTGGCAGCTGTTTACTAGGTTACTGGCAGAGTGGGGAGAGAGAAGTAGGCAGGCGGGGTGGTCTGCATGTCCCGCTGTCAGAGCGGGCCTGCAAGGATGCAGAGGAGGATGGAGGGCTGGGTGGATGCAGGTGTGCTGGTGTCCCAGAGGTCAGGGCCCGCTGTCATGCAAACTCCAGTGAGGAGGTGCGCCTGACTCTGCAGAGAGGGTCCGTCTGGGTCAAACAAGGGGGTGCTCACAGAGGGTCCATGGAGGAGAAGGAAGAAGAGGAGGTCAGGGTGAATAAGCTCCCCCCAGCTCTGTCTGGCAGATGCCGCCTGAGATCTTCTGCCTGCCTGGGACACAGCTACCCCTTCTGGCACCAGATACTCTACACTGACATCATCTGGAGGAGCTGTTGCAGGACAGGTGAGCTCTGGGGGGACTGGTGCTTCCCAAGGTGTGTGTGAATGACACTAACCCTCTCCTGTGACACTGCCCCCCTCCTGTGATGCTGCCCCTCTCCTGTTCCCCTACCCCCTCCTGTGATTCTGCCTCCCTCCTGTGACACTGATCCCCTCGTGCCCTGCTGCTCCCTGCTATGATGTTGCTCCCTCCTGTGATGCTGCACCCCTCCTGTCCCGTTGCCCCTTCTGTACTTCTGCCCCCCTCCTGTGATGCTGCACCCCTCTTATGATGCCTTCACCCTCCTGTGACATTGCCCCCTCCAGTCTCGATACCCACCTCCTGTACTGCTACTCCTCCTGTGACACTGTCCCCCGCCTGTCATGCTGCCCTCCTCTTGTCACCCTGCCCCCATCTTGTCACTCTGCCCCCCCTGTCACTCTGCCCCTTCCTGTCACTCCACCCTCCTCCTGTCATGCTGCCCCCCTCTTGTCACGCTGCCTCCCACCTAGGAGAACTGGTCATTCCCAAGGTGTGTATGATCAAAGTGACACTGCCCCCCTCTTGCCCCACTGCCCCCTTCCTGTGATGCTACCTCCTTCCTGTCTCACTGCCCCTCTCCTGTCCTTCTGCTCCCCTCCTGTTACCCTGCCCCCTCCTGTGTCACTGACCACCACCTATCCCACTGCCCCCCATCTGTCACACTGACCCCCCCCCCTCTTGTCTCACTGCACCTCTCCTGTCACACTGCCAAGATACCCCTCTCATGTCACAATGACCTCCTGTCACAATGGTTTGATTTACAAACAAATGGAGAGCCGGCCACTCTGGAATACCTTCTGAGGTTTATTCAAATATGGGTCAGTAAAAGCATATGGCTAACATGTTTCGGCAACTCTAGCCTTGATCACAATGGTGGGTGGGGAGGGGGTGCTGGGTGGACAGGGGAAGGGGTCAGCAAAATCTACTTTTGCCTAAGTAGATAGAAATCTTTGCACTGGCCCTAAAGGAGGTGGAGGTGGATTGGAGGAAGGGGACTTCTGTTTTCACCTGAACGCTGGGGGGTAGCCCTGTATACCACCTGCCTGGATCAGAGTCATGTGTTGCAATGGTGTATTGAGCCGACCACCGTCATCATAGCAACAAATGAGCCTGTGCATCTTGACCCTAGAGTGTCATTGGTTGTTTTGGTGCTAGTGGTCAGTCCACCAACACCATGGCAACTCATGGCACTGATTCAGTGCGAACAGGGTCCCATGCTCGCAGCAACCAGGGGGAACCTAGACAGGACCCTATGATGCCACTGCATCCTGGTTGGGAAACATTGCCGTAAACTACGTTATATCTCTTGTGGTGACCATACACATATGATCATGTTGCCAATTGATTTACTGTCCTGGAGAAAAATATGAACAGAAGATTGACAAGATTGTTTGATGTGCCGTGCAGTTAACGATCATATTGGTCTATCTACAGTACTTTCTGACAAACAGATTTTATTCATCCAGACTGATTAGAATAATTTAGATGAAATAGATTGTTTTTACTCCAGAATGGTCAATGACACAGTATATGCCTTTTCAATAATTCATAGATTCGATCACATTGCCTGATTCTGTGAAAAAAAATGTTTGATCAGATTGTCACATTTATAGCAACCATTAGGTTTTTGATGGTAAATCATTGTGTCCTACTTCCTGAACCTGCTGTGTCCATTGTTGAAGAAGTCCCACTACTCCTGTTATATTTATCATTCATCTTATGTTTTGGGAATACAGCAAGACGAGTGAATAAGCAACCTCCAAGGTTGGTAGGAAAAGCCAGGAACTATAGAGGAATGACCTGATCTATGTACTGAGTCCCCAATAGCTCAAGAAAGCATGTGGGTGATTCAGCCCACTAGACTACACCTACAACTAAAATATCACTTTTGGATGGACTGACCCTTTAAGCCCCCACCTTACAATGTAGCATGCCATCTAATCCTAGTGACAGACCCTGTGCAAGTGTCATCTATTACAAAGCTCCTTCGCTCTGTCACACAAACCATACAAAGCAAAGAAAGGAGTCAAGTGATTCATTATGTAAATGCTACTAAAACTTTTCAGTGGTGCTAAACTTGTAAGATATGATTCAAAAAGCATCCTATGTTAAATGAGCGCAATCTACTATATATCTTCAGCCCAGCTTATCTGGTGCTGTATTCAGGCTCATCACACACAATACTACAAGGCAACAAACACAATTTTAAACACAATTTTAACACCTACTATTATGCTAAACCGGAATACAAGTCATTTTCCAGATTTCACATGCACCAAATATTAACTTAAAGGCATGAAATCAAGAACAGATAGAACTAAATCTACAGTCCAAAAAAAAGGAGTTTATGATATTAACTATTTATTTATGATATTATTTATGATATTATTTATTAATTTATTTAACTATTTATTTATGATATTAACTATTTATATTAATATTAACTTATAGTAAAGGCATGAAAGCAAGAACAGATAGAAAGTCCAAAAAAAGGAGTTTATGGTAGAAATGACCGGTACGTTTCTAGGGACAAAAACTCAGAACCTGGAACCGTCTCTGGAATTGAAATATTTGGTCCCTGGAGAATTGGACCACTTGTAGCTCAGCAAGCTCTGCAATAAGTTATACTAACTGTCCACATTTTAAAGAGCTGTCCAATCAACCAATTCATTCCCTGAATCCATTTTCCTTCCTTTATTTATTATTCTACATTAATCTCATTAGTGATAATTACAGGATGATAGACATTCACACACTAAACTCTTTGACAGCATGCAATTTTCTCTGATGCCATGAAATGAGAAGTGAAGGTTTCAGTGGTCCTGCACCTTGCAGTATCATTTACTCACCTCCCTGGGTCTGCTATGCCTGGCGCATCTCATGGATCTGATACTGCCAGCCTGGGTCTCCCCCAAAGTGAGGTGCAACCTCATCCCACCCTGATCCTCCCACCGTCCTTCTTCCTAAATCAGACTTCACACAAAGCAGCGGAGAAGATCGTGACCAGAATCCAAATGTCTCCATGCACAGACAGGAGTCATAGCAACTGCTGCAACACTGCGACTATGTGGAGTGAGGGAGACCCCCATCAGCAGCCTCTACAAACAGACAGGGGTGGGGTGGAAGAAAGACAAAAAAAAACATTCATCAGAGTACTGGCAGCATGGCTTCTCAAATATTGCAGGGGACAGTTAAGGAAGTCAGAGGGGCCACAGGAGAGCACAAGTGTAAGTCAGGTGAAGGAGCATAATAAGGCGCAGTGTAGGAAAGGGTTAAAAAGCTTTGAAGGATTGCAGTAGCGAGCGTGAGAAGCAGCAGCTTAGCGCAGTTTATAGTAGGTAAAGAAACTTCTGGAAAGGATAGGAAGCTAGAGCAGGGTAGTGACATTTATACATTCAGGTGAAGTGCAATATGTTAAATTTAGGAGCAAAGAAACTAAAACAGTAGTGAGGGACTGTGGGGCTAAATTCAGAAATCAGTTTTTCTCTTTTTTGGACCTTTCATTTAACAGGCACTCAGCTATCTCACATCTCTTAACCACTTCAGCCCTGGAAGAATATCCCCCTTAACGACCAGAGAACTTTTTGCAATTCGGCACTGCGTCGTTTTAACTGACAATTGCACGGTCGTGCGACGTTGTAGCCAAACAAAATTGGCGTCCTTTCTTTTGGTGGTATTTGATCACCTCAGCGGTTTTTATTTTTGTGCTATAAACAAAAAAGAGCGACAATTAAAAAAAAAAAAAATGATATTTGCTATAAGGCTACTTTCACATTGGGTCGGTGGGGCGGGAGCAGTAAAGCGTCGCTGATTTCAGCTGCGACTTTCCGCTGTTATAGCGTCGCTATGGTGCCACTATGCAGGCGGGAGCGCAGCGCTTTTAAACCCCCACAAGGGGTTAAATAGGGGTTAAAAGTGCCGACACGCTGTGCTTCCGAGGCGGTGTACAGCCACTTCAGAAGAGCTGCACATTGTTTTCAATGGCAGGGGCGGTGGAGGAGCGGTGTAAACACCGCTCACCGCACTTCCCCAAATATGCTGCTTGCAGGACTTTTTGTAACGTCCTGCAAGCGTACCGCCCCAGTGTTTTTCAGGCGCTATAAGGGAGCTATTTTTAGCCCAAAAGTGCCTAAAAAACACCCCAGTGTGAAAGTAGCCTAATACATGTCCAAAAAAATTAAAAAAAATAAAAACAAATGTATTCATCAGTATAGGCCAATATATGTTCTTCTACATATTTGTGGTTAAAAAAAATCGCAATAGGCGTTTATTGATTGGTTTGCGCAAACGTTGCCGCGTTTACAAACCATGAGAATTAATTTATGGCGTTTTTACAATTTTTTTCTTTTACTAGTAATGGCGGCGATCTGCGATTTTTATCGGGACTGCAATATTGCGATGAACAGATCGGACACTTTTTGACACTTTTTTGGGACCCCTGACATTCATACAGTGATCAGATCTAAAAATAGCCACTAATTACTGCATAGATGTCATTGGCAGTGAAGGGGTTAACCTGTAGGGCGCGATCTAGGGGTTAACTGTGTTCCCTCACTGTGTTCTCACTGTATGGGGGCTGGGCTGGCTGGGGCATGACAGATCTAACTGATCCCAATGACAGGGATCAGTAGATCTCTGTCATGCCGTCTGACAGAGCGGGGAACTGCTGTGTTTACATCGGCGGTTCCCCGCTTTTCTTCTGTAGCAGCGTGTGGTGGGCACGAGAGCGCGGCGGCGTGCGCTCACCCATAGCACTATCAAGCCCCACTGCTGCAATAAATCTGCGCAAGCCGGTCGGGAACTAGTTAAGCTGGCCATACACAATTCAATTTTTGTTTGAATGTTCATAGGTAAATCATTTGTCAGAAAATGAACATTCTTTCTAGTCAACTAATTTTGTTTGAAAGCCCATGATACATTTTAGACATGTGTGGCTTGTTTCATTCCGAATTAAAATTTGGACAAATTTTCGAATTACAATAGTATTGAATTTAAACAATTCCGAAATAACGAAATAAAAAAATTCAGATGAAATTCGACTTTGAATAATTTTCCAATAGTTTTCGAATACTTTTCGAATTCGAATAGTTTTGAAATCTGAGTTCGAAAAGTTTTCCAATTCGAATAGTTTTCAAATTCAAATTCGAAAAGTCCTCGAATTTGAATAGAATAGAAATAAAAACAATAGACTAGAACAGAATATAACAGAAAACAAAATAATAGAATTCAACAGAGTAAACCAGCTCTGTTCCACTCCACCACATTATATTCTTTCATTTTCTGTTATACTCCCCTGTATTGTATTCTATCTTTTTTCCATTCTATTCCTCCACTTTCCACTCCACTCCATTCTCCTTGGAAATTGGAAAACTATTTGTATTCGAAAACTGTTCAAATTTGAAAACAATTCGAATTTGAAGACAATTCAAATTCAAAAACTTTTCAAATTCAAAAACTATTCGAAATTGATTTGAAAACGAATAAACAAAACGAATTCCGAAAACGAATTAAACCAATGAAACAAATCGAACTAAACAAATTTATGTAAGTAACGAATCGAAGAGAAAATAAACTAAACAATTTTTTTTGCTCTGCACATTTGGCCCTGACCTGCTATTTGAATGGAATCCCAGACATATTTAAACAGGTTTCATTAAAATATGTACGATTTTTTTTTTTTTTTTATGAAAATTGCAGTCACAGTACGTGCGTTGACCTGCGATTTACTGGACTGTAGTGGATAAACACAGGACAGAGATAGGGCACATAAAATGCCATTGTGTTCTATGTGTCTTGTTCACAATACAGTGCTGGTGTGATATGCGTTGCAATGTGTAAAAGAGCAGCATGTCTGCATTTTTCCACACCAAACTGGCTGGCACCAGTGACAGTGACATAGATAATGTGTTACTATGTGAAACTTTAAATAAAGCTGCAAAAAAAAAAAAAATTAAAAATTGGCAAGCTGTGCGATACGCTAAAATTTTCATTACACAGTTTCCTGCTGGAGTCAACACAATACTAGCCTGCATATTAAAATGTGTTTTACCATTCAGGCTAGTGTGAACCTAGCCCTTAGAATTTTGTTTGTTCAAGAAAACTTTTCCATGCACCTTCTCAAATTCTTTTGTATCTTTGATCGAAAATGGCCAGCGATTTGACCCCATTACACATTAGGTAATCAAACGCATAGCTCCCAACTGTCCGTGATTTTGAGGGACTGTCCCTGATTTGGAACAAAGTCCCTCTTTCCTTCTCATTTATCCCTCATTTTAAACTGATCAATATAGTTACATAGTTACATAGTCAGTGAGGCTGGAAAAAGACACAAGTCCATCAAGTCCAACCCATGTGTGTGTTTTTTTTATGTCAGTAACACGTTGTATATCCCCCAATGTTGTGGTCCCTTAGGTGTGCATCTAATAGTTTTTTAAAATTATCTATACTACCAGCAGAAACCACTGTTTCTGGAAGCGAATTCCACATTCGCACTGCTCTTACCGTAAAGAAACCCCTACGCATCTTAAGGTTAAAACGCCTTTCTTTCATTCTTAGTGAATGGCCGCTTGTTTTCTTGTTTTCCCTTGCGCTGAATAGTATTGCCCCTATAGCGGGGTCACCAGTACAGTATTTGTACATTGAAATCATATCCCCTCTCAAGCGTCTTTTCTCCAGAGAGAACAAGTTCAGTGCCTGTAATCTTTCCTCATAACTTAGGTCCTCTAATCCCTTAACTAGCTTTGTTGCCCTTCTCTGAACCCTTTCCAATACCAGGACGTCCTTCTTGAGGACCGGTGCCCAGAACTGGACGGCATACTCCAGGTGCAGCCTCACTAGGGACTTGTACAATGGGAGAATTATTGATTTATTCCTGAAGTTAATCCCTTTTTTGATGCATGCCAACACTTTGTTAGCTTTGCTTGCAGCAGCTTGGCATTGCATGCCACTGCTGAGTCTGTTCTCCACTAGGACCCCTAGGTCTTTTTCCATCCTTGATTCCCCCAGGGGCTCTCCCCC
>BLSH010112001.1:158822-175202 GCA_018402905.1 Glandirana rugosa
ATTAACTGGGGGGGGGGGGCCTCGGTATTGCACTGTTTGCCGCCCTCCCCCAGAAAAAGTTTTCTACCGGCCGCCACTGCATTTTACAATTACATAGGATTACAATTGCTCCAGCACAAAAATATAACTTGGAAACAAAATATTCCCTACTTTTTAAAGCAATATAAAGAGGCTAGAAAATGTGGTCCATTGCTTGAATGGGTCCTTTGGATGTTTGTTATAATCCTTCCTTGACTTCTGATCCCTGCTGAAGAAAAGAGTAAGTAGTAAAAATGCAGTAATAATAGGCAAGTTAACATGGCAGCTGGTCATGTTAATGCACACTGGCACGGTGGCAACTTGGCAATATTTATACAAGAGGTCGCGTTTGGCAGGCAGGCAGTACCTCTGCCAAACCCAACCCATTTAGGTGAATGGGTCCCTTCAGTTGTGGCGCTGAATTTCAATAGAAAATTCACCTTCACTTCAATTAATAAAAATACCTGCCAGCTGCTACTCAACTGTTTTTTCTGAAGTGATCCACCACGGACTGCACTTTGGAGGGGCAATAAAGAGGTCTACTTGCGTAAAGAAGCCCATAGTAACCTAAAACCATTGGTTGACATATCACTACTGAACACCCGCGTGGATGTGCGGCACCAGGGATTTCTTCCTCTCTCTCTCTCTCTCCAACCTAAAACCATGTGTTAGATGCCACTAAGCGGAAATGTGATTGATTGGGATACTGCCATCTACATATCTCTGTTTCCTGCTAATAGAAATAAGCTTGAAAGTGCATAAAACACAACTAAAATTCCACTATACTTATACTAAAGAGGAAAAAATCTTTCCCTTTAATTGTACCTACAGGTAAGCCTATAGTAAGGCTTACCTGTAGGTACTGTAAATATCTCCTAAACTTGCACCGTTTAGGAGATATTTACTATGTGCGCTGCCGCCAATGTTATCAGCGCACTGAAGGAAAGGCCTGCTCGTGCCTTTTCTTCAGAGCCTGTGCCGTGGCCGGCAGCACCCGTGGGAGTAACATCATTGCGGCTGTGGTCAATCACAGCGCCGGAAACTCGCAAACTCGGAAGTAACTCCGGGAAAGATGTCGGGCATTGTTCTAAGGTAAGTATTTCATTATGCGATGCATACTAGCTCATTATGCCTTTGTCTTGCAGGTTTTTTTTTTTTTGGGGGGGGGGGTTTGGAGGTTTACAACCTCTTTAACAGTTCAATGCCTGCAAGATTCTTCACTGGCATCTTCTTCACGGTTTCTTCCAGATACTGGTCTTTCAGCCAGTGTGGGATGATGTCAGTCCTTCGTATGTGCAGGAGTACAGTCATCCCAGCACACAGGCACTATTCTGAAATGTAATGTACATTGTACAGAAAACTGTGAACAAGCAGAAGAGACATTGTAGAAGAGCCTGCCTCCTCTCAGTTTTTTAATATCGGGGTTTAGTTCCCTTTTTGGTCTTCGTTCACACTCGTACATCTGTATATTATGCATTTTTTAACACATCAATTGTGGTGCATTTTTACATGTGTTCACGTGTTTTTCATGCGTTATGTGTTTTTGTTTTGACCCTAAAAAGTCAAATAAAGTATCAATTTCTTGGAAGTGGCGGTTTATTGTCATGCACTAAAACACATGAAAATGCATGTTGTTACATTTTTCATGAGATTCCACTGAAGGCTATGGGGCTAAAAACGCACCAAAAGAAGCACCTGCACTTTTTTTTCCAATTTGCACTGCAGCACAATGCAAAGGTGTAAATGGGCTCCCAAAAAATAATGGTTCCTTTTGTTCTACACACTGGGCCATAGTGCTTCATGTTGAACAAGGTTAACAAAATCTGCAGGAGGTACCGGAGTATTCCCTAGCGGAGGTAAGACTGCAAAACAGTCCCATGTTCTGTGGAAGGGACACACGGGTCAGGTTATTCATAAATAATCTTCTTGGAGATTTCCTCCCCTTGAGCTGGGAAAGTTCTAGAAGGGGGATGGATGAGAAGGTGTCACTTCCTGATGTATGACAAGGAGCCCTGACCAATCCACAGGCTGGGTTGGCAGGGGGCAGGCCTCCTTAAATACAGAAATCTGCCAGCAGGTGTCAGGAGAGTTTGTGTGGAAGAGAGCTGCAGATCAGGCCTTGCCCGGGAGGGGATCCCCCAGTCTGGGGGGTGAACCTGAGGCTTGGGGCTTGGGTGCAGCCGGGAGCGGGAGTCAGCTCGTGGAGTGGCACAGGAGAAGCAGGAGAGCAGCTGAGTTCTACATGGAAGGAGACTCTTTAAAGAATCCACCATATTGTCGGTGAGTGGCGGCCTCTGGGAGTTGGATGAGAAGTCTGAGAGGAGAGAGAGCAGTCTGTAGAAGTCGGGAGAAACCAACCAAGGGGAAGGAAAACCATTAGACCATAGGACAGGCCGGATGGGTCCGGAAGATGGATGGGTTGGGAGTAGTAGTTCATCCAATGCCCAGCTAGCACCAACATACTTAGTTACACAACAGAGGGTCCACGGTTTCAGGGAAGGAAACCTGCGATTCTTACCCACAAAGAGTGGTTCTGAGGCCTTGTCTGCGGCTGCAGCAGGCCTCACCATATGCTAACTGTGGCGAAGAGGAGGTGTCATGGAGGTCTGATAAATTTCCTTTTGGACCAGGGAAACAAGTGTAACAGTCAGCAAGTAGTGTGCTGGAGGAGAAGAAGTCTATATACCGGAGGTGTATATAATAGGTCCCATGTTCAATTACTGGGCATCCCACAGTCATTCCTATCCCTATCCAAGTTCAACCCCTAAATAAAACAACAAAACAAAGTACCGGCCTGTTCAGTGACTCTGGGTGTGTGGAATTCGTGTGATTGAGGGCAGCGGGCAGGTGGACCACAACTATCAGCCACTCTTGTGGGAGTACATGGCTACATTTGGGGGCTTGTTTTCTGGGATTCACCTGCAAGGCTGCCAGTTGTTGCCTCTAGCAATCGTAAGAGAACCGAGCCAGGAACTGTAATTGTTTTATTGCTAAAGTGGACTGAACTTTGGGAAAAGGACTTGTTTGTTTGCCAGCTAAACAGTAAACCTTTACAAGTGTGCTGTTGCCCAATTGCCAATTGCCGTTCTCGCCTGCCCAGTCGCTGCAGCCGGCACTCGGGCGAGTACTTGCATCATCCTGCAATTCAGTGACTTTGCAATCACGCCCATGGATTACAAATATATCTTGTGGCATGCCAAGGCCGGACATTACCCACTGGATTACAAATATGCCCAGCACTCTGCAAAGCTGGGCATCTTGAACTTTTTGCTCCAAACTCCTGCTTACAGTAAAGTATGCTCCGGACTGTTCTTGCTGTTAAAGGAAGAGACCGTGTTACAAGTGCATTTTCCAGCAAAACAGCGGCTACTATTAATTACTGTTGCTACCGGCAACCACTGGCAAAGCCAACATGTTGGGACAAGTTCTGTAAGTGTCAGCGTGCCTGCAAAATTGCATCCAGTTCACAAGGGGTTACAGCTACGTGACATGCTGCAAATCTGCTTGTCAGGACTTTTGGTGCCAGCTCGTCTGGTAACGAGGGGGCGGCGCCACGCCCTGGAAGAGCTTCAGCGTTTGCAACCTGTAGCAGACGTCACGCGACAAAGGAAGATGGTGGAAGGTGGTCAGCTGTTGCCTTCCCTGGCATGGCTGCTGCAAAAGCTGGAGGGAACCCTGGTGGACACCGGAGTCCGAGTGGAGCCTCATGGGGGACTCGCTCAAAGGCGGGGTAGAGTTGCAGCCTGGTGACTCCCCTCTGAAGATAGAGGACAAGAGGGAAGAAACAGAGGGCCATGACCTGGCCAGGGACCTGGGACCGGTGAGTACTGTCCTGCCCGGACCAGCTAAAGTCCCTGATGTGCCGGTCAGCTTGCAACCCCCACCATACCTGTTCAGAAGGAGCCGCTGCCAGAGAGAGGAGTCTCCTCAGGTGAGCTGGACAGGGAAGGTGAGGAGCGGGCCTTAGACTTGGGTTCCCCCAGACTGCAGTGTGAGTTTGGGTCCCTAGAAAGACTTACTGAGTGGACGTCCCCCGGGTCAAGCAACTCTGATATGGCAGAGTGGGAAATCGGAGGTATTAGTGCTCCAGGAGTCCAAGTAGTAGGGAGAGAGACAACACCCAGTTTGTCATCCAGACTCCTTGCAGGAACCCAAGTAAATCAGTAGTTTCTTCGCAGGCCATCCACAACCCAGACCAGGGCACCAAATTTTGATAGTTGAAGGTGTGCTGCTAATGAGGACAGATGGTGAACTCCTTCCTGGGTCTTACTGGTTTCTTCATCCTGTGTTTGTATTCTATATACAGTACCAGGAAGATTCTGAAATGTTCTGCAAACTACAGATCAGGATGGAGGTAGGCTTGGTCTTCAAAAACAAAGAAAATGTTTATTTATGTGCAACAGAGGTACATTACTGGTATATTGGTACATAGGGGATCTGGATTTTAGAAAAAAATAAAAAATAAAAAAAGGTAAACTTAGCCTTTAAAGCTGGCCTTTATCCATTAACCTCCCTGGCGGTATGATTATTTCAGATTTTTGGTGCTGAAAGCGGTACAATTATTTTGCATTAAAATTTGGCGTTTTATATTGTAGGCCTGTAATTCTTAGGAATAACTCACTTAAATCTGTCCAAACAAGAGTCTAGTAGACATCCCAGGTATGAAAAAGTTTGAAAAATGAAATCATAAATTATAATATAATAAATAACTAAAAATAATCATCAAAAATAATAACGTAATAGTAATAAAATTTATTCAATAATGTAATCAAACCAAAAACACTGAAATTTGCTCATTTGCAGAATTGTCGCTGTCGTCACTTTCAGTTTCTGATGATAAATTTCCCCAAAAATCAGTATCACTCAATTCTGCAAATGATTCTTATTTACTATCGGTGTTTTCTAGCTGATCAAAAACCACTTTTGACGTAAAGGGACACTTTTTGGTTGCTATGGACATTCTCAAGTTTCCAGGCAGAAAGAATGACATATATAATATAAAAGTGCATGCAGTGCTCTGGGCAAACCACTAGGGACAAAGGGGATGTGAAATGATTTCATACAGTAATGTAATCTATAAGATTACAGTGTACTGTATGTGCTGTGTGTGTTTCACTTTTTGAATTTCTCGCCGGTCTCCGTCCCCGTGCGATGCGACGCTCGCAGGGAATGGAGCCCGGCACACAGAGACATCTGGCGGCGGACACAGCCTGCAGACACTGCGGGGGACATCGCTGGATCCAGGGGACAAGGTGAGTAGCGCTGCCATGGATCCAGCAATGCAACCCCGAGTGTGGCTCAGGGTTACCGCTAATGGTACTGAAATTCCACCCCAAGCCACACTCGGGATTACTGCCAGGGAGGTTAAAATAATGTACATTTTTTCCTTCTGGCACCTCTCACTTTCTTTGCCACAAATGGAGAATATTTCCTATTTTTATTTTAAAAAGGTTTCTTCTTTTTTCCTTTTCCTTGCCTAGGCAAGAATGACATTGGGGTCCCCCTGCCTCCTGGGTTGTTCACACCACACTGCAGGTCTTTGGGACCCAGTGGAATCCTGTGGAATATATGCACATGAATGGGGGCTTTCATGCATGAAGATATCAAGGTACTAGAGACCTGCATTGTGTGTGCATGTGTGTGAAAGCCCCGTGCGCATGCAGATGTGCTGCAGGTCTCTGCTGGGTTCCAAAGATGAAGCAGAGACCCTCAGCACATTTGCACACACACAAGATTTTCTAAGATGTTGGCATGAGAAAGAAGGGGACCTTCTATATACACCGCCGTATATACACTCCTTCTTCCTCCAGCACATACACTTGCTGACCGTTACTCTACTCCTTCAATCCTCCAGCACATTCACTTGCTGACCGTTACTCTTCTCCTTCCTCTTTCCTGCACACTACTTGCTGTTCAAGGCCTGAAAGGAAATTTATCAGACCTCCATGACACTTCCTCTTCCACTGCAGCTAGAGCATGGTGAGGCCTGCTCTTACTGCTAGCAGGACCTCTGGACCACCTGTTGTGGGTAAGGGTCACAGGCTCCCTGTTGTGAAGCCATGGACTCCCAATGGTGTAGCTAATGTGTGTGTCTTTGTATGTGTGTGTGTGTCTTTGTATGTGTGTCTTGGTATGTGTGTGTTTGTATGTATGGCTGTGTGTGTGTGTGTGTAGCGGTTATAGCTGAGGAAAGGTGCAATAGTGAGAAGTGAGTAGATGAATGGTCTCTGTACCTAGCGCTCTCTTGAACCCTGCACCCCTGCATAACTTACTCCAGAACCCACCTTCCTGTACATAACGCATTCCAGAACCCTGCACTCTGTACATAATGCACTCCAAAACCCTGCACTCTGTGCATAGCGCACTCACAAAACTCACTTCCTGTAAATAACACACTCCAGAACCCTGCACTGTGTACCTAGCACTATCCTGAACCCTGCACCCTTTTGTATAACGCACTTCAGAACCCTGCACTGTGTATCTAGCACTCTCCTGGACCCTGCACCCTCTGCATAATGCATTCCAGAACCCTGCATCCTGTGCATATCGGACTCCTGAACTCTGCACTCTGTACATAGCACACTCCTGTACCTAGTTCTCTGTACATAACACATTCCTGAACCCAACACTCTGTGCGTAATGCACTCCTGAATTATTCCACACTTTGTGTAACGCACACTTTCATAGTTTATGCAAATCCATTTGTAATGGAAGTTTTTTATTCTTTTTTTTTTAAATAATTGTGCTGGGGTTTGTATGTGTCTGTGAGACTCTTACTTGTGGTGCAGCAATCAGAGCATATTTTATAGGTACAAGGAAACCTGGGTTTTACTTAACCACTTGCCGACCGTCAACCGCAGGTTGATGGCGACAAGGTGGCCCCATAAGGCAAACCGCCGTCATACGACGGCGGCCGCGATCACGAGCCGTGGGTGTGTGCGCGCGCCCTAGGCGCGGGCGCTACAGCACCATTCGTCACAGGACCGATCAATCTACAGGGCCAGGCCAATGATTTTTGGCCTGGCCCTTCTGATCGGTCCTGCCAATGATAGGGCTCTTCTGCCTCTGAAATGTAAACAGAGGCAGAGGAAGTAAGCTCCACTTCCTCCCTGAAGCCCTTTTCGGTTTCAGCGAGGAAGGAGCATCAAAAACGTGAGTGGCACAAACAGCACACTGACACCAGGTCACATAGGCACATTTAACTCATTGATCGCCCCCCAGTTAACCCTTTCACTCCCTGTCACTCCCTGTCACAGTATCATATAGTGCAGCGATCTGATTTTTACCAATTGCTGTACTTGTGACCCTTGTGACGCTAAATCAGTGTTAGGGTAGATAGTATTAGGCCTAGTTAGGTGAAAATACCCCCCCTTGCCTCCCCAATAAAGTTTTTAAGCCCTTGATTGCCCCCTGTCACCTGTGATCACCGTATAAGTGTCACGGGTGACGCTAGCTAAATAGATTATTTTAGTTACCTTTTATAGGTTTTAACCCCGATCGCCCGGCGGTGACCCCAGTTAGCTTTTAGTGTGCGTTAGAGTCAGTGTAAATACTAGGCAGGGTCAGTTAGAAAGGTACTCTGACATGCACGCATGCACATTAGGTAGGTGTTAGATATTATTGTAGTATCTGATCAGATCAATATCTGCGATCTGATCAGATATATATTAGCGTCCCCCTTAGATTAGGGTTCTAAAAAACGCAGCGTTAGCGGGATCAGCCCAGATAACTGCTAGCACCTGCGTTTAGCCCCTCCGCCCAGCCCAGCCCACCCAAGTGCAGGATCATTAGATCGCTGTCACTTACCAAACACAACACACATATCTGCAGCCTTCGCAGAGATCACGCCTGACAGTGAATTTGGTAGCTTTTGAAGCAGGCTCTGACAACCAGGTGCACCTTTTTGCCTGTGAGTCACGCTAGTGTACGTTTCAAATTTAGAAAGACCAAAATGTCTGGCCGCACGTACACTAGCGAAGAGGCTTACAATATGCTGAGTTTGACAGATGAGAGTGATGGGGAAGCCTCACTATCAGATTCAGGCTCAGCATATGAACCTGTAGACAGCAGAGGCACCCTGTCAGATAGCTCTGACGACGGAGTTGTGGTCCCTGCTAAAGCCAGGCGTACCAGACCCCGTTCTGCTGTCACTGACGTGCGTGAACCGCAGGGCTCTCGTATGCAGCAGAGAGCCAGTACTAGTGCCGCTACCCATTCTCGTAGATGAACCAGCACTGCAGTATTACGTGGTGACGTGGCGAGTCCCATAAGTGCAGTACAAGCTGGTGTGGCTAGCACAAGTAATGCCCCGCAACCACAAAGAAGACAAACACAGGCCCGCAGAACCCATAGTGCCCCTCCTGACGCGCTTACAAACCCTGATAGGCAACCCCCCACTGATGCAGCGGCGTACTTCCCCCATTCACTGCCCAACCCGGAATCACGGTGAATACAGCTGATTTTACGGCCATTGATTTTTATTCGCTGTATTTCACGTAAGATCTCTATAGATCTATTGTGGACCAAAGCAATTTATATGCTGGTCAATTCATCGCCACTAATCCCCATTTGATACTTGCCAGAGACTGGAAACCAATCATGGTTCCAGAGTTTAAGACCTTTCTGGGCCTTTCCTTCCTCATGGGCATAACTAAAAAAACGGAATTGCGGTCATATTGGTCCATGCACCCAATTCACCATATGCCTGTGTTCTCTGCTTGCATGTCCAGGGCACGATACGAGCAGATTTTGCGGTTCATGCACTTTAGTGATAATGAACTCAGTCGTCCACGGGGTGACCCTGAATTTGGCCGGCTCTACAAAATTCGGCCCCTCATAAACCATTTCAACCAGAAGTTCGCCACACTTTTTATTCCCAACAAAGTTGTGTGCGTGTCCCTGGTTAAATTTTCTTGCCGCCTTGCTTTCACGCAGTACGTCCCCAGCAAGCGTGCCAGATACGGGGTCAAACTGTATAAGTTCTGTGACAGGGCCACAGGCTATACACATTGTTTCACGGTTTATGAGGGCAAAGATAGTTACGTAGAGCCAGAAGGAAGCCCAGACTACATAGGGAGCGCTGGCAAGATTGTGTGGAGCTTGGTGTCACCCTTATTCGGAAAGGGGTACCACTTGTACGTGGACAATTATTACACGAGCGTGCCACTGTTTAGTCACTTATTTGATCATCAGATTGGCGCATGTGGCACCGTGCGACCTAATCGCCGGGGCTTCCCCCAATGGCTTGTAGAATCCCATTTTAGTCAGGGGGAGAGAGCCTGCGCTAAGTGTAGTAATTTGCTCACGATGAAGTGGAGGGATAATCAGAATGTTTTTGTTCTGACCTCCCTTCATGCAAATACGACAGTGCAAATTTCTACGGCGACTGGTCTTGTGGAGAAACCCCTCTGTGTCCACGAATATAACCTAAATATGGGAGGGGTGGACCTCAATGATCAGTTACTGGCGCCGTACCTAATTGCCCGTAAAGCGAGACGCTGGTACAAAAAAGTGTCTCTATACCTTTTTCAATTGGCTTTGCTGAACGCTCATGTCTTATACAGAGCGTCAGGACTGACAGGATCCTTCCTCAAATTCATGGAAGAGATCATCACAGCCCTTCTGTATCCAGATGGTGCTGCATCCCCTGTTCACAATGTGAATGCAGTTAGCTGGCTGCGTGGGAGGCACTTTCCATGTGTCCTCCGTGGTACCCCAGGCCAAAGAACACCCCAAAAGAGATGTCGTGTCTGCAGACGACGCGGATACAGGCGTGACACCCGCAGTTATTATTCCACCTGTCCTGACCAGCCTGGTCTCTGCATCAATGACTGTTTTGAACGCTATCACACATGAATTATTAGCGTAGGGTGCAGCAGACACAGCGATAGGCACACTGACATAGGGTCTCCAAAGATGCCAGTGCATTTTGAGAGACCCAAACCTGGAACAGATTTTTTTAGTTACAAAAAAAAAAAAGGCGTACCAAAAAAACCCCCCAAAAAAATAAAAAAAATTTAAAACAACAAAAAAAAAGTTAAAGAGATAAAACAAAATATAAAATAAAAAAACCAATAACAGTTGTACGTTTCTTTTTTCTCGCTCTCTCTTGTTTTCTCTCTAAGCTCTCTCTGTTCTTTCTCTATTGTTAATATTTTGTATGCATACCTGTCTGTTACTGTTTTTATCATGTTTTCTTTGCAGGTATGTCATTTTTTATGTTAATGCTTACCTGTAATGTTATATTGTTAATGTGTTTTATATTTTTTTCTTTTTGGCAGGTATGTAATGTTTTTATGTAACTGTGTTTTATTAATTGTTTATTCCTTTTCAGGTACGCCATTCAGCTGCAGCACTGATTTATTAATGGTGACAGCAAAAAGCGTTTGCTCCCACCATTCATAAAGCAGCGACTCCAGCGCTGTTGGCAGTGATTTCACCACCAGAGTTAAAAATAGAGCAAATATACCGGAGCATAGGGGCAGTGGGTGGAAATTGGGGCGGATTGCCCCTATGCTCCGGTATATTTTTTTAAAAAGTGGCTATGCCCACCATTAGAAGTGGGAGGATGAAGGGAGGTTTTCTAATGGTGAGCATACCCACCGATTGATTCTTTTTTTTCATGAGAAAAAGAACATTACTAGATATGCCCAACAAGGACCAGCGACATACTAATGTGTTGCTGGTCTTCTCAGGCTATCCTGTCCCCCTGGAGAATGTGAGAATGCAGCTGGTGGTTCCGCCAGCTGACCATAGAGCTGATTGAAGACTAGAATGCCACCAATTATCTCCATGGCCTAAGAAACCAGAGGCTACAACCTTTTTCGCCAGATATAAAAAGCGCCATTGGGAAATTGGGGAAGCATTTTATCACACCGATTTTGGTGTGGTCAGATGCTTTAAGGGCTGGGGAAAGATCTAGAGTTTAGTAGACCACAAATTTAAAAAGAAAATATGCGACAATACCTATTTTTATCATAGGGGATATTTAAAACCCCTGTGATAAAAATAAAAATGATAAAAAAAAAAAAAAAAAAAGATGAAAGGGACAGTGTAAAAATGAAATAAGAAAGCAAAATGAATAATTAGAAAAAAAAAATGCACCCCTACGCCCTGTGCACGCGCGCATAGATGGACGCAAGCATCAGTCTCATGTCGTATGTAAACAATTTCACCATGCATGTGAGGTATCACCGCGAACATTAGATCGAGGGCAGTAATTCTAGCAGTAGACCTCCTCTGCAGATCTGAAGTGGTAACCTGTAAAGGCTTTTTAAGGCTTTTAAAAATGTATATAGTTTGTCGCCGCTTCGCGGGTGTTCGTTATTTTTAAAGCATGTCATGTTTGGTGTCTGTGCACTCGGCACAAGATCAACTTTTATATTTCACCAAAAATTTGGGCAAAATAGTGTGTTTTTGTGCATTAAAATTCAAAAAAGTGTTTTTTCCCCAAAAAAAGCGTTTGAAAAATTGCTGCGCAAATACTTTTTGAAAAAAAAAATTGTAACACCCGCTATTTTAATCTGTAGGGCATCTGCTTTAAAAAATATATAATGTTTGGGGGTTCAAAGTAATTTTCTAGCAAAACAAAAGTATTTTTTTCATGTAAACAAAAAGTGTCAGAAAAAAAGACTTGGTGGATCAAGTGGTTAGAAGAGTGGGTGATGTTGGACATAAAATGCCAGGACAGTTCAAACCCCCCCCCCCAAATGACACCATTTTGGAAAGTAGACACCCCAAGCTATTTTCTGAGAGGCATGTT
This sequence comes from Glandirana rugosa, assembly GCA_018402905.1. NCBI lineage: Eukaryota > Metazoa > Chordata > Amphibia > Anura > Ranidae > Glandirana > Glandirana rugosa. The sequence continues at coordinate 170,602 of BLSH010112001.1, forward strand.
GAGTCCATGGAATATTCAATATTTTTGTCATTAGGGATTGAAAAATGACAAAAAAATAAAAAAAATACACAAAGTTGTCACTGAAATTATATATTGCTCACCCATGCCATGGGTATGTGTGGAATTGCACCCCAAAATACATTCTGTTGCTATTCCTGAGTACAGGGATACCCCATGTGTGAGACTTTTTGTAAGTCTATCCGCGTACGGGACCCCGAAAACCAATCACCTCCTTCAGGATTTCTAAGGGCAAAAATTTATGCCTTCACCCCACACTACCTATCCAGGTTTCGGAGGCCAGGAAATGCCCAGATAGCAAAAAAAAAACCCCAAATGACCCCATTTTGGAAAGTAGACACCCCAAGCTATCTGCCGAGAGGCACGATGAGTCCATGGAATATTTTATATTTTGCCACAAGTTTCCGGGAAATGACAATTTTAATTTACTTTTTTTTTTTACACAAAGTTGTCACTGAAATGATATGTTGCTCATATATGCCATGGGTATATGTGGAATTACACCCCAAAATTCATTCTGCTGCTTCTCCTGAGTACGGGGATACCCCATGTGTGAGACTTTTTGGGAGCTTATCCGTGTACGGGACCCCGAAAACCAATCACAACCTTCAGGATTTCTAAGGGCATAAAATGGTGATTTTACTCCACAGTACCTATCACGGTTTTTGGAGGCCCTGAAATGTAAAGGTAGCACAAACCCCCCCCCCCCCCCCCAAATTACCCCATTTTGGAAAGTAGACACCCCAAGGTATTTGCTAAGAGGCATGGTGCATATTTTGCAGCTCTCGTTTGTTTTGGAAAATGAAGAAATAAACCAATTTTTATTTTTTATTTTTTACTTTTTTCAAATTTCAAAACTTTGTGACAAAATGTGAGATCTGCAAAATACTCAAAATACTTCTCAGCAGATAGCTTGGAGTGTCTACTTTCCAAAATGGGGTCATTTCAGGGGGTTTTGTGCTATCTGGGCATTCCATGGCCTCCGAAACTGTGATAGGTAGTGAGGAGTAAAATCACCTTTTTACGCACTTAGAAAGCGATTGGAGGTGATTGGATTTTGGGGTCCCGTACGCGGCTAGACTGCCAGAAAGTCTCACATATGTGGTATCCCTGTATTCAGAAGAAGCAGCAGAATGTATTTTGGAGTGTAATTTCACATATACCCATGGCATGTTCAAGTAACTTATCATTTAGTGAGAACTTTGTGAAAAAAAAAATTGTCATTTCCCCAAAACTTGTGGCAAAATATAAAATATTCCATGGACTCAGCATGCCTCTCAGCAGATAGCTTGGGGTGTCTACTTTCCAAAATGGGGTCTTTTGGGGGGTGGTTGTGCTATCTGGGCATTTCATGGCCTCCAAAACTGTGATAGGTAGTGTGGGGTGAAGGCATACATTTTTGCCCTTAGAAATCCTGAAGGAGGTGATTGGTTTTGGGGTCCCATACGCCGATAGGCTCCCAATAAGTCTCACACATGTGGTATCCCTGTACTCAGGAGAAGCAGCAGAATGTTTTTTGGGGTGTAATACCACACATACCCATGGCATATGTGAGCAATAGATCATTTCAGTAACAACTTTGTGTAATTTTTTTTCTTTTTTGGTAATTTTTCAATCACTTATGACAAACAAATAAAATATTCACTGTTCTCAACATGCCTCTCAGCAAATTCCTTGGGGTGTCTACTTTCCAAAATGGGGTCATTTGGGGGGGTTTTGTACTGCCCCTCCATTTTAGCACCTCAAGAAATGAGATAGGCAGTCATAAAATAAAAGCTGCGGAAATTCCAGAAAATGTACCCTAGTTTGTAGACGCTATAACTTTTGGCAAAGCAATAAATATACGCTAATTGGCTTTTTTTTTACCAGAGACATGTGGCTGAATGCATTTTGTCAAAAATTTATGACTAAAATTTAGTTTATTGTATTTTTGTAATAACATAATGTTGAAAATATCATTTTTTTTCAAAATTTCCGTTCCTTTTTTGTTTATATCGCAAAAATTAAAAAGCGCAGTGGTGAACAAATACCACCAAAAGAAAGCTCTATTTGTGGGAAAAAAAGGACGCAAATTTCGTTTTGGTACTGCATTGCATGACCGCACAATTACCATTTGAAGCGGTACAGTGCCAAATTGAAAAAAGTGCTCCGGTCCTAAAGCTGTAAATCCTTCCGGGGCTGAAGTGGTTAACTACACCCATTAGGCTGCTCCCACGGTTCAAGAGTTTGGAAACACCCACATTTGCCTTGGTGCGCGTAATGCGCCGCCAGTTGCTTCCTCCCCTAAGTGTCCCTCATTCTAAAGTTCAAAAGTTGGGAGGTATGCGACTTCACTTTTTGCATGCTTGTTCTAGGTCAGGAACTCTCCATGTACTGAAGAATCTGGATCAGCATAACACCCAGGCAACTGGCATTTCCAGAAGCAGGTATTTCGTAGTAGCCTCTGTATTTCTATTAGCACAGGTTTAAACAATGCATATATTGAGAACATATCTCTCAATAGACGAGCATCTCTGTTCTGAAAGGACATCAATACGTTTACATTTTGTTGATCCTTTGCCAGTGTAGCACAGGACAACGTGACGCTCTACCGTTCCCTCTGATAAATTGTGTGGTTCAAAAATCACTACACAATACTAACAAACTTGGACAGCGTAGCCCTTTGTGCTCTCTAATAAAGGCTGCCTGCAGATTGTGATTCTCTGTTGGGAAGTCATGCTGTTTATTTTTCTCGGCATGAACTGTCAGAAAAGATCGGAAGTGGCTTGCTGTGCCTGTTATGTCCTACAACAGCTCTATAACTACTGAAGAAGGCAAAACTGGGTTACACTAAAGCCCACTGAATAGTGTATAAAATCTCAGTACAGTCCCTGAATCCTTTTGAAGTAGAACTATAGTCAATATACAACCCTCCCTATGCTGACTACCTTTGTGTTAGTTACAATAAATTATACAATAAAGCTTTTAATGCTTACCTGTATTGCCAAAAACACCATTCGGAGCCCTATGGGCAGTTATTCAGATGCGTAGGCATCTGATCTCGGCTGAAGAGAAGGATCGGAGTAACCGATTCTTTGGCTTTGAATGAATACCATTATGCAAGGTTCATCCACAAAAATCACATGACCAAATGCCTAGGAATATGGTCACATGGACAGCCACAGTTGGCTCTATAGGAGAGTTGTCTGCAGCTCATGTAAATATCACACATTTATTATAGGTGAGCATGGAAGCGAGAAAGTGTGGATTTTTTCACTTCATTCCACTATATTTAACTATACAATTCATTAATGCTAAATTTGAAGTTAAAGTCCAACTCCAGGAAATCTAAAGCAAAGATAAACTCAGATTTTAACCACTTCACCCACGGAAGGATTTCCCACTGTAGGACCAGAGCACTTTTTGCGATTCGGCACTGCATCGCTTTAACTGACAATTGCGCAGTCGTACGATATTGTACCCAAACGTCCTTTTTTTCCCACAAATAGAGCTTTCTTTTGGTGGTATTTGGTCACCTCTGCGTCATTTCTGATCACTGCTATAAACAAAAAAAGAGCGACAATTTTGCAAAAAAAAACAATATTTCTTACTTTTTGCTAAAATACATATCCAAAAAAAATAAATAAATAAATAAAAAAACAAATTTATTCATTGGTTTTGGCCGATTTATATTCTTCCTCATATTTTTGGTAAAAAAAAAAATTGCAATCAGCATTTATTGCTTGGTTTGCGCAAGAGTTGCTGCGTTTACAAACCATGAGAATTCATTTCTGTCGTTTTTACTTTTTTTTTTTACTAGTAATGGCGGCGATCTGCGATTTTTATCGGGATTTTGATATTGGGCCGGACATGTCGGACATTTTTTACACTTTTTTGGGACCAATGACATTTATACAGCGATCAGAAATTTAAATATCCACTGATTACTGTATAAATGTCATTGGCAGTGAAGGGGTTAACCTGCTGGGGGAGATCTAGGCATTAACTGTGTTCCCTGGGCGTGTTCTAACTGTGTGGGGGCTGGGCTGTCAGGGGCATGAGAGATCTAACTGATCCCAATGAAAGGGATCAGTAGATCTCTTAAATGCCATCTGACAGAATGGGGAACCGCTGTGTTTACAATGGCGGTTCCCCGTTCTTTCCCTCTGGCAGGTCATTGCAGTTTGCCAGCGGACATCGGGTCCGCCCGAGCCGCGGGCACACTCCTCCAGAGTCTCCAGAGAATCTCTGCTTATATACGGCGATTCGCGGAATACAACCACACTGCCGCAGTAAATATACAATAGCCGGTCAGGAACCGGTTAAAATTATTATATATGTGGTGCATTCTAGCACATTATGGCATAGTGCTTCTTGGATAGCTAGGTCTGTACCACTGTATGTGTAGTGGTCACCTTCCATTATATTAGTACATGAACCTGTTTATTACAAAACATCTTATATGCATCTCCTGTTATTTTAGTTAGCCCTGTCCCTTCTAGTCTGGGATTCTATAGCTAATTTTAGCTTAGGGCTCAATATAACCAGCATAGGCTAGAGCCAAGTCAGGCTTCTGGTGGCCACGTCGGGATAATAGGTGTAGA
>BLSH010112001.1:175212-186217 GCA_018402905.1 Glandirana rugosa
TTTTATACTCCTTCTTATATTTAGCCGGTTTTGGTTACTTATTTAAACAAAAAAATAAATAAATAAATAAATAAAACCTATACATAAAATCGTTTTTCATTCTTTATAAAAAAAAAAACGTTTTAACAGCGAGAAAAAAACAAATATCGTCACTAGTCTTTACTGCGTCTCCACTGGTTTATGGTGGTTTTCTTTCGAGATAAACACCCCTTTTTTTCCTGCAAACCCATGTTATGAGAAAGTGTGGATTTTTTCACTTCATTCCACTATATTTAACTATACAATTCATTAATGCTAAATTTGAAGTTAAAGTCCAACTCCAGGAAATCTAAAGCAAAGATAAACTCAGATTTTAACCACTTCACCCACGGAAGGATTTCCCACTGTAGGACCAGAGCACTTTTTGCGATTCTGCACTGCATCGCTTTAACTGACAATTGCGCAGTCGTGCGATATTGTACCCAAACGTCCTTTTTTTCCCCACAAATAGAGCTTTCTTTTGGTGGTATTTGGTCACCTCTGCGTCATTTCTGATCACTGCTATAAACAAAAAAAGAGCGACAATTTTGCAAAAAAAAAAATATTTCTTACTTTTTGCTAAAATACATATCCAAAATAAATAAATAAATAAATAAAAAAACAAATTTATTCATTGGTTTTGGCCGATTTATATTCTTCCTCATATTTTTGGGAAAAAAAAAAATTGCAATCAGCATTTATTGCTTGGTTTGCGCAAGAGTTGCTGCGTTTACAAACCATGAGAATTAATTTCTGTCGTTTTTACTTTTTTTTTTTACTAGTAATGGCGGCGATCTGCGATTTTTATCGGGATTTTGATATTGGGCCGGACATGTCGGACATTTTTTACACTTTTTTGGGACCAATGACATTTATACAGCGATCAGAAATTTAAATATCCACTGATTACTTTATAAATGTCATTGGCAGTGAAGGGGTTAACCTGCTGGGGGAGATCTAGGGATTAACTGTGTTCCCTGGGCGTGTTCTAACTGTGTGGGGGCTGGGCTGTCAGGGGCATGAGAGATCTAACTGATCCCAATGAAAGGGATCAGTAGATCTCTTAAATGCCATCTGACAGAATGGGGAACCGCTGTTTTTACAACGGCGGTTCCCCGTTCTTTCCCTCTGGCAGGTCATTGCAGTTTGCCAGCGGACATTGGGTCCGCCCGAGCCGCAGGCACACTCCTCCAGAGTCTCCAGAGAATCTCTGCTTATATACAGCGATTCGCGGAATACAACCACACTGCCGCAGTAAATATACAATAGCCGGTCAGGAACCGGTTAAAATTATTATATATGTGGTGCATTCTAGCACATTATGGCATAGTGCTTCTTGGATAGCTAGGTCTGTACCACTGTATGTGTAGTGGTCACCTTCCATTATATTAGTACATGAACCTGTTTATTACAAAACATCTTATATGCATCTCCTGTTGTTTTAGTTAGCCCTGTCCCTTCTAGTCTGGGATTCTATAGCTAATTTTAGCTTAGGGCTCAATATAACCAGCATAGGCTAGAGCCAAGTCAGGCTTCTGGTGGCCACGTCGGGATAATAGGTGTAGAGGTCCAGTTGCATGTCAGATTAGATACTATTACGGGGGTACTAAAGAGCAGATTAGATTGGCTGACTCTGAGTTCCAGTGCCACAATTCCAGTGCCACACCACAGTTCCTGCCTTGAAAAGCTCCATTCCAAGCTGGTTAGACAACTGTTGGAGGATCTCCCCGTGACCACGGGGGAGATTGGCACAATTCCACCAGGTCTCCTATTGGGCCCTTTGCTGATAATAAGCTCATTTGGCTGTACTTCTCCTGTGGATCACAGGAGTGCAGTCACCTGTGACCCATTTTCAGCAAGCATCGGGCTGAAACCTGCTGTCGGCTGACGTCGCAGAGCTGGTCCAGGCTCGGGCAAGATCACGACAATAGAGTCGAGATCCGCACACATGCCTGGACCAGCACCCGGCTCAGCCTCTGAGCCGCCCCATCAACAGCCCAGCAGCACTCTTCTCAGGGAGCTGTGAGAGCCGATCGATTGGCAGCGTTCAAGCACTCAGTTCTTAGTGTTAGAAGCGCCAGGGGACAGATGCAGCATTGGCCAGAGGCTGCATCCACCTAGGTAAGAATGATTGTTAAAAATCAAACAAAAACACACATCTCTGTTAAGTTCTTTTTATATATATCTTATATTATTTCTAAACTGGTTTTCATCCATATGCTTGTGGCATACCTCCCAGCTTTTTAAAATGGGAACAAGGGACATGTATTAGCAAAATTATGTAGGCATAGAACACCCCCTGCCCTGCCCCCTTAACCCTTGCACCGCCATGTCCGTACGTCGTACGGACCTAACGGCGGGGGGTATTAAACACAATCCAGTGGCTGTAGCCACCAGGATTATATGTGAAACTGACAGGCAGACTTCTGCCTGTCAGGTGAGAGTGTTTGGGCAGCGCCACTGCCACCCGATCGCTCTCATACTACACCCCCGGTACCGCCGCCCCCCCCGCACATGCACCCCCAACATGTTTACCGGGCTCCTCTTGCCCATTTGCGGGCCCCGGACAGTCATCACGGGTGGCGACGGCTGGAGGGAAAGGTGAAGAGCGGATACACGTCCACTCTCCTCCCCTTTTTTATGTGACCCGGAAAGTGACGTCTCTGACGTCATTTCCAGGTCAAGCTCTCGGTGTCCCCAGCTTGATCAGCTGGTAAATAATGTTTTGCAATGCGATCTGCGATCTGCGATCTTTTAGACCCTGCATATCTCAATAAAGAAAACCTTGTCCCCTATGTGATGAAAAAACAGTTAAGCAAAAAATGAAGTTACACCCAAGCACATGAAATCCCCCTCCCCCAAAAAATGTTGAGGCCCACCCCCACATATACACACGCATGAACGTAAATGCATGCGTTGGGGTGCCTACGCGTGAAAACGTTGATTGCAATACACATGTAACATATTGCTGTGCACGCCGGAGTGAGAGCAATAATTCTAACACAAGACCTCCTCTGTAACGCTAAACTGATACCTATAGGGGGCTTCTGAAGCGTCGCCTATAGAAAATATAGGGTACTGGAGTGTGACGCCATTTCACAGGGGGCACAAAAATGTAAGGTTTGGCATGTTGGGTATCTATTTATTTGGGGAACCTTGTCTTTTATATTTTACCAAGAATTTGGGTAATTTATTGCGTTTGTTTGGCATAAAATTCACGTTAGTGTGTTTGTTACAGAAATTTTGCGTTTCCTAGACCTCTGCGGTAATATCATGTGACATGGAAAAATAGAACTACCACTATTTTATTCTCTAAGGTGTCTGCTTTCAGAAAATATATAATGTGACTCTGGCAGTGAAAGGGTTAAAGGAGAATTATATAAAACAAAAATAATTTGTTAAACCCACAAGTGCTTTTTCTACCACTATTACTCCTTTATAATAGCTTTTGAAATTTACAAATGCAGCAATTTAGAATTTGGATAAATGGTTTAATAATGGGAAACACTTTTTGAAAGATAAAAAGTGCATTTTATGTACAACTATATAGATCAGAGCAAAATGAAGGACAAATGAGGAAAGAGGGACAGAGGGACTCTGTTCCAAATCAGGGACAGTCCCTTGAAATCAGGGACAGTTGGGAGCTAAGTTACGGTTATAAGTGGGTTGCAGTTGTTATTCTTCTCCCAATTACTTTGTTTAGATTACTGATTAGGTTCCCAGGAAAAGAAACCCACTCTTCCACTTAGCAAAGGTTCTGGTTCTCTTATTTACCTGCAGGTTTAAGTGCAACATCCTGTTTGGGGAGGGCCATTTCCTATCATGGTAAGCAACATGACTTAGGGACAGATCATATCTCTCTCTATATATATATAGATCAAGCTGCATCCACAGTTCAGTCAGTGCAACTACACAGAGAAAAATCTATAAAAATAAGTGCTTATAAGCATATGCTGACAGTATAAACGTTGACATGATCCCTACATCTGAAAATGGTATTCTTTTGGTGCAGATTCACAAAATTTACATCCCAAATGCCTTTTTGTTGTAGGATGACATCTGCACCTGTCTACAGCTATTTTTGAAGTTTTTGGGAGAAGCAATGCACAGCCAACACACTCACCATGGAATCCAGAGAGGTCATGGGAGCTCAGGCATTGGTTCTGTCATCACAAACCCTTTGAAGCAGCGGCAGCAGTAGTCACAAGTGTATTCTTTTTGTTGCCTGTTGTCAATCCTTTTGAAAGCATATTTAGACTCAGTATGCTTTAAGGGCTGGTTTAAAGTATAAAGGCTGCATTTTCATCTTATAGATGAAAGACTCAGTGGCTGTGTAAATATTTTCTACTTTCCATAACTCCAGTGAGGATAGAAAATGAAAAATAGACACAGCTTACCAGAGCTCTATGGCCATCTGGTAAGCAGTAAGGCATTCTATAAGACATTGCATGTTTTGTTGGAGTTTAGGTTATCACACTTTTGGTCACAAATTGTTTTGTGTGTTGGTTATCACTTAATTCTTTATTACTGTTACTGATTTTGAGTATTTTAAAGTGGTTGTAAACCCCATTCATGAAATCTGACTTAGGCACATACATTTGTAGTGTTGACTTATCTGTCTCCAAACCTCTGAGTGCCCTGTCTTGACACGGGTAGGGCTGAGGGGGCGGAGTGGTATTGAACATTAAAACCAAACACACTAAACCTCATAAATAATACAACATGGCACAAATTATTTTCATTGGAGTAATATGGCCAAAGCTTTTATTAAATAACAAAATAATAACAATAACATGATTTAGACACCAATTCTTCAAAAAACATACAAGAATTCTGATACAACCTTTAAAACCAGGTCCTTGACAGTGCCACGCAATAACATGTTCCGTTGTAAGCCTGTACCAGCCACCAGCCATCGATAACCAGCTTGGTGGGTACACACCAGTCATTTTTACACCATTATTCACTTCGAATATCCTGTTCCGTTGTAAACCTGTACCGGCCACTAGCCATCTTTAACGAGCTCGGTGGTTACATACCAGTAATTTTTACACCATAATTCACCAGTACTTCCTTTATGAACACCACATAATCATACATATTTGTGACCATTACGATTAAACCACTTGTCCACACATTACCAAGGATCTTACTTTTTTGGCACCATCAAGGACCCGTCACAGCATTCAGAAATTGACCTCTCAATTCTGAATGCCCCGCCACAACTGCAGGGCTTGCTCCAGGCCCCCCAAAGCCCAAAATTTAAGCCCTTGAGGTCCGCTTCCTTTAAATGAACGCACAGTCATGAAAATTGGCTGAAGCAATTTCCACGAGACAGGGGTGAACCTCAGTACCACCCGTTAGGTAGATACATTTTTATACTACTGTGTTAATTGAGATTCAGGATTTATTTAAAACAGGTAAATTAATAATTGGTTGCCACTTCAACCCGTGAACTATTTCTGCCATGATGTCTGGAAACAGACATGCAAAAAGAAAAAATTAATGGTCTCCAATTAATCCGTGCGTGGGAACAAAAATATCATCATGTACCTTGACCTCCTTTTTATGAAAGTGTTCATACTTCCACCAAATAAGGACGGACATAAGAACGGAACCTGGTGGATTCCCAATTTTCCTAAAGGAGTCCTCTCCATGCCTAGCTCAGACAGAGCTGCTTTTATACCCACCCCAGTCTGGAAGGAGTGAGAACCATAGTCTGCAACTGCATAGCCCATCCTCCCCAAGCATTGTTTAAACACTACCACAAATGGGTAACGGGACAAAGATGACCCAACCCTATGAAGCAAAAAAATGACCCATGCAATGCCAGATGAACTACCATAAAGCAGCAAAACAATGTATTGGTTAGGCATTGGAGGACTGCACCTTCCACAATTGTATCTGAAAACCCTTCCTACACAATCCGTTTTAGAATGAAAAGAGGGTGCAAAATTTCATCTACAGCCATGACATTCATCTCTCCAAGTTCTGACCAATTCACTGATTCTAAAAGCTCCATAAATGGCCAAAGCAAAGGCCAATTGGAAAAGATGTCTGTCATAGTTGTCTTGACACACAGCATGCAATTTGCAGAACAAACCTTCCAGCAAGTGAAAGGTCTCCTGTCCACTGAGCACTCGCCCCTTCTGAAACCTTTAGCCACTTCCTGCACTAGGAATTCCTTAGTAATGTCAGGCCAAACTTATAATTTAAACAGAATGGACAGTGCCACAAATCCCCTATCCACCCTAGATGATGAAACACCAGAATTACACAAGTCCAACAAAACCAAAGAAGCAGATCTTGCTTAACCACATCTAAGGAGACATCCTGAGCTTCCGCCTCAAACTCCCATTATCTTTTATACCCTATTATATAAGCCCCGGTCAGTTTTGCCCCCAAATTCTTTACTCAACCTGCCACTTATCTGAAGCAGGTCTCCACAGAAACTCCAGGACCCAAAGTGACATCAACCCTGCTCTGGTGCCAGCTCCCAAAAATGTCCCGGCTGAAACCAAGACAGTTTTGCAACCAAGTCCTTTACCTAATCTGCCAATTGTCTGAATAATTCCTCCATAGAACCTCCGGAAGTAATGTCAACTCTGCCTCTGGAGCCAGCTCCCGAAAATGAAACCAAGACAGAGCAGCAGCAATTCAATGTTCAACTCCAGGCATATCCAGAGCCCAAAACAGAATATTATGTAAAAAATGTAACAATCAAATTCACTACTGGCAAAGATTGTGCTGTGAGCCTATTTACAGCTGAAACTACATGTTGTCAGAATGAAAAAGCACACATTTATTAGCCAACAGGGGACCCCAGACTACAACTATCACTGAAGGAAATAATTCCTGAAAAACCAAATCCTTGGGAAGGCCCCTTGTTGCCCACTCCACAGGCCAGAGACAGTGGCACCAATGTCCTTGAAAATATGCCCTGTAAAGGGTATGGAACCTATTATCCTTAGTTACTCCATCTTGTTTGTGTAAATGTTGCTTTAAGAAGTTTATGCTGACAACGTTTTTTTGTTCCTACACACGCCACATTCTTTACTCTTTACAGAATGTGGCATCTGGCTGGTATGTGAAAGAACAGACCTTGGAGGAAGAACTCAGTGTACGGATAAGAAATTGCTAATGATGTCTCTACATGAGAAAGCGTATGAGAAAATATTGATAACTGCTAAACAAGACAACTATTCTTTTTTCGTTCATAAGACACGTAATTACATGTCCCTCCTTTGTCTAAAATGTATAAAACCGCCCATCATGCCAGTAAAATTAGAGACTGCTTTCGCCATACCTTGTGTTCGCTTGTGTTCATTATCATTAAGGCTCGGGTGAAAACGGCCTCTCCTTGGACGCCCAAGCTTAAGACAGACTGACAGAGAGATGATAGCCGAGGGTTATCATAGCAGTTCCTAACAAGGGGAGGTCCCACCGAGACCGGAGAATCATCCTTTCTGGACCCCAGGTAAGATTTAACATAATTTTGTTTGTCTATTCGGGTGTTCTCGGGCTCTGATTTAGTTCCGGTCTCTGAACTATGGCGCACTCCAGGAAGTAGCCATAATAAATCTCCAGGAGACTTAATATTGGGGAACTGCGGCTTGCTCCGGGTAGCAGCCATTATATGAAATTACGCACTCTGGGTAGTGGCTTATTTCATGAGAAAGAGTCTCCGGGAGACTCAGAAAAGTACTGTGTTAGACATAGTGTACTTTGATAATTGTCAGTCTGTCTTGGGTAATCTTGCTACTTTGCTTTTCTTTACTGTCGCGTAGAAGTATAAGATAATTTATTTGTGTGGTATAAAGTCCAGGTGGTAAGACTGGACAAACACCACTGATTTCAAGGTGAATAAGTATTATATACCTGTATACTGAACTGTGACATACTGTAGACTGTTCTATCCTTTGTTGAGAGTGGCAAGTGGTCACGTGCTATTCAAATTCCCTCCGTACTGTCAGTTTGACTGAAGTACTAGGTGACCAGCTCACGTTTATGGAAAGCGCACCCTGAGGCAACTTAGAGTGGCAGCTGAGCACTGTGAGCTTTCTCTAGAACAATAGGGTTAACTGTCTACATTACAACTGACATGTCATGTCCCGACTGTAAGACTGGAATTTTGTTAGGCATTAATGACAACGGTTGGGGATTAGTAAAAACAGTGCCAGGAGGTTATAGAGCTGAGATCCTTGGTCTCAAGTCACTGTTAGAGAACATTCCTGACATTTTAGTATTTAGACTGAATGTACACTACCCCGTAGCAGCCAAACAAGGTAGTAGTATAACGGGAATTGAAGAGGTAGCAAGAGAGGAGGGACACCTGCTTATAAGGTGCCCGCTCCAACCCATACAGCCAGAGGGGCTTGAGGAAGCCGAGAAACATAGGATTAGGAATCTGGGGTGGTCATTAGGAACCCCAGATGCTGAATGCATAATATCACCCAGATTACTGGGCTGCTGATTCAACATATTGGTCCCGATAGAAGGACACATATAATTAGAGTGTTACATCTGGTCAACTACTAGAGAAGATTTAATGAGCTAAAGTTGTTCTATAATGATATTTTTTTAATAGGCGAGATATGCAAGATGTCTTAATTTGTGTATGTGAAATTAATTACTGTCTAGCTAATCCAATCTGGAAGTATGCTGAGTTTTTCTGTGTTGTTACATAGGCTGTGTTGTTATCTATTAAGAGGTTAAATGCATTTCCTTCCATAGTGAAAGTGAGATGATAAATGGGTAATGATAAGTGTAACTGGTTTATATATTTGAAGGTTTATGTAAGTTAAACATTGGAAAAGAAAGTTTTTTTTGAAGTTATGAAAGAGTACATTGTAAGTAAGCTGATGTGAGAAAAAATAGAAGTTTTTTTTTTTTTTTTCTCTCTTTGTCAGAAAGTTTTTGGGGAAAGTTTAATTGTAAGAAAGTAATAGGATGTGTTGTATGCAGATGGGAAATGTAAGTGATTCAGAGAGAGATACTGCTGAAGTATCCTAAGTTGTGACCCCCTCCTAAGAAATGTGTTCATTGGAGCATGACAGTGTGTGCTCGCTTTAACCCCCCCCCTATTTGATTTTATAGAAAATCAACTGCTACGATGTTTGCTTCTGTGAAATATAGGGATTTTTTTTTAACTTTTGTATAGAAGTGAAATCTTAGTTGAAAGAATCTGTTTTGCTATCTGATTCTAGCATTATTTGGAACAAAGCAAAGATGGCCAATTGCTACCAACTCCCTGTAAATTCCTAAACGGTAGCCATGATTTTTTTTTATAATTATTTAAATGTTTAGTTTTCCAGTCCAGCCTATTGGGCGTGGAAAGGAAAAAAGCTCCACCCACCTACCAAAATCAAATTTACCTTTCGGTGAAGGGCATTTTGTACAGGATAGTTGACCAGACTAGAACACCTTTACTTAAAAGTATGTGATGGGACAATATTGAATGATCATAGGAGATAGATGTCTATATATGTTATAAATTGGTTTAAGTAATAAATGTAATGAAGTGTAATATTTTAAAATACAGGATTCATGATTGTTTTATGAGTTGTTTGTTAATATAGAAGAAACTAGATCTGTATAGAATTGAACCAGTCATTGAAATAGTAACATCAATATGAGTGTGATATGTGGTCCCACCCTTAGAAGATTTTACAGGCAGCAAGTTTTGTTGTCCCCACATCTCACTCAGGCGACCTACGGGGAAGCCTTGAGCATGGTGTGATGGGAATGATGCCTGGAGAATTGGGGTGGGAATACAGGTTATAGATGTATAATAAGAGGTGTTGAACATTTCTGAACGTTTTTGTGTGGAAGGAGGATAAATGATTGGACATATTGCTGACAAGAGGTAGCAGGGGGAGAACTGGCCACTCTGCCCCTGACGCTCTGATTAGCCAGCAAAAGTGATATTGGGTTAATGAAAACTGCGGATGCAGTAATCATAACTCCCAAGATTCCTTCCGCCCACACAAAAGGCAATATCCCCTGAAAGAAAGGGAACAAAAGTGGAAATGCAAGGTGGTACAAGGGAAGGTACCCTGTGGTTAGGCTCAGATTCTAATCCACTTCTGTCTAGCAGTTTTGTTCATCCCCAGGTTTCACATCAGAAGGTGAAAGACTCATTCTTGTGGAATCAGGAGATTGGATCTGGATAAAGGTGCACAAATAAAAAGAAAAACTGAAGGACCCTACCAGACACTCTTAACCACACCTACCGCTGTCAAAGTCAGTAAGCAAACATCCAGACCCTAATATCCCCGAGGGTAACAGAGTGTCCCCGAAAATCATTAGACTAGAAAAAAAATCTATGTGAGTGAGTGTTGTGAATGGAGGAACATCTTTTCTTTTAAATAAAGGGATTCACATCCTGGAAGGAGAGACCACCTCCCTCCTACAAGAGGTAAAAGTAACACTGTGAACTTAACACATAGGGATAGGTAGATAGGAGGTGACCATGCTTTTTCTGCTATCCCCGGGTTACCATAAAAAAAAAAACCCTCAAGGAAGGTTTCTGATTATTGCTTGAACCTTATTCGCCGTGGGTCTTGACACCTATTGGCTCTGGGAGACTTTGAAGTTGAAAGAAAGAAAATGTCAAATCTCTCTAGGAGGAGGATGAGAAGGCTGAATACAGGAGAAGTTAAGGGTGGGGTGTACTAGAAACACCAGTGTTGAATATGGAAGCTTCAAAGCAGACCATAGTGTTTACGTTACCAAAGAGCCAGGTATTTGACCCAACAAAAGTTACTTATGACCTTGAGGCCTATAATATATATATATATGTGTGGGAATGTGGTTATTGGGAGAATGTATGGTGGACAATAAACCCCTACAGGTGGGAGACTAGTTTGGCTAGAATTCCCCCAAATGACATGAGCACCTATCAGAGGATCCCCTTAGCGAAGGGAAGCCAAGGGAATATTATACTCACAGTACAGAACCCAGAGGTTAAAGACAGTGGAGTATATAG
>BLSH010112133.1:94529-105165 GCA_018402905.1 Glandirana rugosa
GCCGCTCGGCGCTACTCGCCGATGTCCCTTTTCTTGCCCCTTGGCGGCTACATTTGTGCCGCCAAGGGGCGGGACAGTCACCCCGTACTCCCTAGATGACTAGGGACAGTGACCCTAGTCAATCTAGAGAGTACGGGTACAATCGGGTTGGGGGGG
Source organism: Glandirana rugosa (assembly GCA_018402905.1). NCBI lineage: Eukaryota > Metazoa > Chordata > Amphibia > Anura > Ranidae > Glandirana > Glandirana rugosa. Next base: position 94,686 of record BLSH010112133.1, read on the forward strand.
TGTCATTCTTGTGGGTCCCTTGTGTCAATTGGGGATCGAGAGGGGGACGTCCAATTGGGGAAGTGACGGTTACTGTAAATATGTCATTAGTCACCTGTAAATTTAAAGACTAGCGACTTATTTACAGTAACCAGGGTTTTTTCACAGTTTTACCAGGCTGTACAGGGGGGGTTATAGCGTAATGGCGATTTTTAGCGTCTAGCTGACAGGGCGGGGAACCGCCGTGTTTACATCGGCGGTTCCCCGTTCTTTTCCCTGTAGCCGCTCATCGCGGCTCGCCGGCGGACATCGGGTCCGCACGAGCCGCGGGCACACTCCCCAGGAGTGCGGCGGGGGCGCGCGTGCGCGCCGCCGGTGCGCGCGCGCGCTCCCTGGTGGCCAAATGCGAATCCCCACTTATTTACGGCGATTCGCGCAGGGCTCCCCGACTGCCGCCGTGAAAAGACGGCACGCGGTCGGGAAGCAGTTAAGTTAACATTTCCTATTAAGAATCTATATAGGGCGAACTTTGAACCTTTAATTTCAGAAATTCAAAAAGAAACTGCCAGAATGAGATCCCATTATTTGTCTTGGTCCGGTAGACTAGCCGCATATAAAATGCAACTTCTGCCAAATATTTTATGTAAATTTAGAACAATCCCCACCTCAATACCTAAGGCCTGCTTCACCGCGATGCAAAAACTTCTGTCCCAATTAATTTGGGCAGGGAAGAGAGCTAGATACCCCTCCCAAATACAGAGGAAGCATAAATTAGTAGGCAGCCTGGGTCTTCCAGATGTGAAGGAGTACTATATAGCCACATTACTAGACCAACTAAACTCATGGTTCAACGAGGCCTCCCCGAAACCCTGGTGCCAACTAGAAAGGGCCTGGATGAAAAACAGATCTCCAAGGTCATTTCTGATGTTTCTTAAACTCAAACCTTCAAGTAAAAGTACAGACCACCCTACCATTGCGGCCTCCTTTCAAGCTTGGGCCCACCTCCTTAACAAGGGTAATTACAAAAACCCAGTTGTAAAACTCCTGATTCCATTAGAAGCCACAGAATGGTGCATCGCAGATATAGATCTAGACCAATGGAAAAGGAGAGGCATACAAAATCTACAGGATATTTGCATTGGAGGCTCACTTAGACCCTTCCAAGAATTATCCAATAGATTTAACTTCCCTAAATCTGAAATATTTTCCTACTTAAGGGTTTCCTCTCTGCTTCGACCTCTAGTAGTGAGGGTATGTGTGTTGCAGGAACCCATATGGAAAATCTGGCAATCTACAGATCTTAAACTAAAAGGTATCTCATTGATATACAATTTACTCAACTCCAAATCTCAATTTTTTAAACCTTTTCCAGTGTCTAAATGGGAGGCTGAATTGGGCAAGAAACACACGGACACACAATGGCTAAACGCGATCAAATATATCTATCAATACTCCTGATGTTCAAACTACAGGGAACTCGCTATAAAATTCTTAATGAGGTGGCACTATACCCCCTATATAATGGCCAAATTCTCTGATACCAACAAAAATTTATGTTGGAGGGGATGCAGCCAGGTGGGAACACTACCACACATGGTATGGTCTTGCAAGCATCTTCATAGTTTCTGGCATGAAACCTTTAAACTGATTTCCAGAATTACAGGTAACATAACTAAACTGAACATCAAACAAGCAATTCTTGGCATAAATCTTTCCCACTTTCATTCTACCCTGAGGCCACTTTTCATGCACATAATCATGGCAGCACGCTCAGTAATAATGCAGAAATGGAAGTCGAATGATACACCAAACATTAGCAAAGTGATCAGGACAGTTAATGATATAGCAGTACTTGAGAGAATTGTAGCATATAAAGAGGGGAGAGAAGCTAGATATCATCTAAATTGGTCTCTGTGGAAAGTTTAGAAGCTAACCTGTTTCTGATCTATAAAGCTGGATGTTACTCTGGGCAACATAACACTTGGTTTTTCTAGAACTCTTGCCCACAGCTTGATCCCTATGGGGTGGGCGGGAGGTGCAGCGTAAGACCGGAAATTTTCACTATCAAAGCATTTAAAAAGGATCTTAATTCCAGAAGAAATTGCCTCTTGCAGTTGAATGACAGCAAAGATGGTACAAGTCAACATTGAAAGTTGTTCTGTTTCTGTTGTATTATATTACAAAAGTGACAATCTATATGTCTGTCTTACAATGTACAACCTTTGTAAAAACTAATTAAAATGATTTGAACTAGAAATATATTGCGTTAAACTTGCAGTAACACACAGAAATATATGGTGTTAAACTTGCAGTAACACACTGAACTATACTGCATTAAACTGAAGCGATTACACTGAAATATATTGTGTTAAGCTTGCAGTAACACACAGAAATATATGGCGTTAAACTTGCAGTAATGCACTGAACTATACTGCGTAAAACAGAAGGTAATCCACTGAACTATATGGCATAAAACGACAGAAAAATAATAAAAGATATGAACTTTAACTTGCAATAATGCACAAAAATATACAGTGTTAAACTTGCAGTAATACAGAGAAATATATGGCATTAAACTTGCAGTAACGCACTGAACTATACTGCATTAAACGGAAGGTAATACACTGAAATATATGTTATTAAGCTTGCAGTAACGCACTGAAATATAAGGTGTTAAACTTGCAGTAATGCACTGAACTATACTGTGTTAAATGGAAGGTAATAGACTGAAATATACAGCGTTAAACTTGCAGTAATGCAATAAAATATACAGTGTTAAACTTGCAGTAATGCATTGAACTATACTGCATTAAACGGAAGGTAATATACTGAAATATACAACGTTAAACTTGCAGTAACACACTGAAATATATGGCATTAAACTTGCAGTAACGCACAGAAATATATGACATTTAACAGTAATGCATTTATTTTATTTTCTTTTGTTCTTCCTTTTCTTCCCCTTCATTTTATTTTTTTTCCAATACATATTTTTCCTTTTCTTTTTAATTTTTTCCTTTTTCCCCTCTTCCTTCTTCACCAGGCTGGTTGCTATGGCTTGCCCCCTAGTGGGAGGATAAACAGCTGGGTCTATTGGATACATTTCCCAAGGCTGGAGGTGGATCCATATGATGTGACAGACCAGTCTACATCAGGGACATTCCGATGTAGGTCGGAGGAACGCCCATGACCCACGTGGTGTTCATACCTCCCGCCATCTCTGAGTAGATGCGTTGGGCTAATATTAGTCTACGCACCTCTTGGCGACACACCCACCCCACCATGTCCCACCAATCACTGATGGGATCTAGGTGTGGGAGGGGCTCTATTCATGGCGGGAGACCGCCCACAGCTTTGAAAAGGGGGCGTTCTCGAGCCCGGCGGCGTCACGACTAGACGCCCCGGACCCGGGCAAAGGGAGAAGGACCTACACGGGGGAGCTAGCCATGCAGCACCTTGTGAATCCTTAGGTAACTATACTATCTGTGACACGATGATTTTCAATCACTTTCTGAACTGTGTCATTTATATATTGGTACATTCCTACTCTATCTTCCTCATTATAGGACTCGCATGAGGCTATGTTTTGGCTCCCTCCTGTCTCTATGGGATTGCTCTCTCTTTTTCTCTGTAGCAATATTGACCGATGGGATCGGCAGTATTTGGAAATTTGTTTATTACGTCCAGGCTATCTCAGCAGGGACGACACTTACCCTTTGAGGGCAGACACATGCACCGCATACTTAGATGTGATTCACCCATCTTTTATAACGGTATGTTCTGAACTTTAAAATGGTGTATGGACTTTTTGTTATTACTATACATGCCTTTCCTTAGATGAGTATACCTAATTAAATGACCACAATGCAGGACTGTCTCACCTACTGCTGAGCCTCCCCATCTATATATGCTCCCATACATGTTCCCCTTTATTAGATGAATTACAGATTATTCACTGTTCATGTCTGCATCTATATAACAAATTACAATTAGAATAATTTTTATAAATGATAATGTATATCTTATAATTAATACAATTTTGAGTATGCTTTAGCTGGTCTCCCTATGATTGATAGGGGTCTCCTCACTGCAGGGCTCTCTGATGTTTTTTTTGTTTTTTGTAAGCAATATGCACCAATAACAGACCTGGTGATTTTTAGGCGGATTGACTATCCGATTTTACATACCTATGGCTTCCCCTTAGGGGTAGCATTTAATAAAGAGCATATGATGAATGAGTCGAGCTCTCACTATACTGCATTATGTATGTTATATATATGTATGTGAAGATATAATGATATGTAAGAGTATACTATGATGTTTGTTATATTGGAACAGTGTTATATATTGAGAAGGAAAACTGATATATGTTTGTCTAAAGTTACAACACACTGAACCATTCAGTAACTGAGGTCTTTATTTAATGATTATTAGGATCGTTTGAAGAAGCAAATAGTGAAACGCACTGTGATCCTATCATGAGAACATAATTGGCCCTATGCAACCCTAGAGTCTTCCCATTCCATTGGTCTTACACTGGAGACGACCAAGAATGGGGGTGATCTCATACAGTTATTGTATGGTCCAAAATGTCTGTTTTAATATATACCTCATGTGGTGTCTACTGTACCTACTGTCTGTCATGAAATAAACATTGTTTTTATACATTTACACTGTTTCATGTTTCTACTTGGGAGATTCTCTAGTGACAACCTTTAAAGTCCCAACTTTTCTTCTCTATTTGTGTTGTATTTACTTTCCAAGGGATGTGGTGTCACAACATAGCAAAGTTCACCTCTTCTGTCTAACTTTGGAAGGTAATATACTGAAATATACAGCGTTAAACTTGCAGTACCACACTGAAATATATGGCATTAAACTTGCAGTAATGCACAGAAATATATGGCGATGAACTTGCAGTAACGCACAGAAATACATGGCATTAAACTTGCAGTAATGCACAGAAATATACAGCGTTAAACTTGCAGTAACAAACAGAAATATATGCCGTTGAGCTTGCAATAATGCATTTAAATATACAGTGTTAAACTTGCAGTAACGCACTTAACTATATTGCCTTAAACGGAAGGCAATACACTAAAATATATGGCGTTAAACTTGCAGTAACACACTGAAATATATGGCGTTAAATGTGCAGTAACGCACTGAACTATACTGCCTTAAACAGAAGGTAGTACACTAAAATATACGGCGTAAAACTTGCAGCAATGCAATTAAATATATGGCGTTAAACTTACAGCAATGCACTGAATATACAGCGTTAAACTTTCAGTAACGCACATAAATATATGCTGTTAAATTTGCAGCAATGCACAGAAATATACAGCATTAAACTTGCAGTAATGCAGAGAAATATATGGCGTTAAACTTGCAGTAATGCAATAAAATATACGGCCTTAAACTTGTAGTAACGCACAGAAATACATGGTGTTAAACTTGCAGTAATGCACTGAACTATACTGCGTTTAACGGAAGTTAATACACTGAAATATACGGCATTAAATTTGCAGTAACACACTGAAATATATGGCGCTAAACTTGCAGTAATGCACAGAAATATATGGGATTAAACTTGCAGTAATGCAAAGAAATATACGGTGTTAAACTTGCAGTAACCCAGATAAGTATACAGTGTTAAACGTGCAGTAACGCACTGAAATATATGGCGTTAAACGTGCAGTAATGCACTGAACAAAGCGCGTTAAATGGAAGGTAATGCGCTGAAATATATGACATAAAACGGCAGTATATATAAGGCCTTAAACTTGCAGTAACGCACAGAAATATACAGTGTTAAACTTGCAGTAATGCACAGAACTATATGGCGTTAAACTTGCAGTAATGCAATGAAATATATGGCGTTAAACTTGCAGTGATGCACTGAACTATACTGCCTTAAACGGAAGGCAATATACTGAAATATATGGCATTAAACTTGCAGTGAGGCACTGAAATATATGACTTTAAACTTGTAGTACTGCACAGAAATATATGGCGTTGAACTTGCAGTAATTCACTGAAATATATGGCATTAAACTTGCAGTAATGCACAGAAATATACAGCGATAAACTTGCAGTAACAAACAGAAATATAGGGCATTAAACTTGCACTAATGTACTGAAATATATGGCGTTAAACTTGCAGTAATATACTTAACTATACTGTGTCAAACAGAGGTAATACACTGAAATATACAGCGTAAAACTTGCAGTAACGCAATGAAATATATGGCATTAAACTTGCAGTACTGCACTGAAATATAGGGCGTTAAACTTGCATTAAAGCACAAAAATATATGGCGTTAGACTTGTATTAATGCACAGAAATATACGGCATTAAACTTGCAGTAATACAGAGAAATATATTGAGTTAAACTTGCAGTAATGCACTGAACTATACTGTGTTAAATGGAAGGTAATACACTGAAATATAGGGCGTAAAACTTACTGTAATGCAATGAAATATACTGCGTTAAACTTGCAGTAACACAGAAATATACAGCGTTAAACTTGCAGTAATGCAAAGAAATATATGGCGTTAAACTTGCAGTAATGCACAAAAATATACGCCATTAAACCTGCAGTAATACTGAGAAATATATGGCTTTGAACTTGCAGTAACACACAGAAATTTTATGGCGTTAAACTTGCAGTAACGCAATGAAATATATGGTGTTCAACTTGCAGTAATGCACAGAAATATACTGCGTTAAACTTGCAGTAACGCACAGAAATATATGGCATTAAACTCGCAGTAACACAATGAAATATACGGCGTTAAACTTGCAGCAATGCACAGAACTATATGGCATTAAACTTGCAGTAATGCAATGAAATCTACAGTGTTAAACTTGCAGTAACGCACATAAATATATGGCGTTAAACTTGCAGTAATGCACTAAAATATACAGTGTTAAACATGCAGTAATGCACAGAAATATACGGCGTTAAAATTGCAGTAACGCACAGAAGTATAGGGCGTTAAACTTGCAGTAACACACAGAGATATATGGCATTAAACTTGCAGTAACACAATGAAATATACAGCATCAAACTTACAGCAATACACAGAACTATAGGGCGTTAAACTTACAGTAACACAATTAAATATGTGGCGTTAAACTTGCATTAATGCACTGAAATATATGGCGTTAAACTTGCAGTAACGCACTGAAATATACGGCATTAAATTTGCAGTTAACACAAAAATATGTGGTGTTAAACTTGCAGTAACGCACAGAAATATACAGCATTAAACTTGCAGTAACACAATTAAATATACAGCGTTAAACTTGCAGTAATGCACAAAAATATATGGTGTTAAACTTGCAGTAACGCACTGAAATATACGGCATTAAATTTGCAGTTAACACAAAAATATGTGGTGTTAAACTTGCAGTAACGCACAGAAATATACGGCATTAAACTTGCAGTAACACAATTAAATATACAGCGTTAAACTTGCAGTAATGCACAGAAATATATGGTGTTAAACTTGCAGTAACGCACTGAAATATACTGAATTAAACTTGCAGTTAGAACAAATATATGTGGTGTTAAACTTGCAGTAATGCGCAGAAATATACGACAATAAACTTGCAGTAATGCACAGAACTATATGGCGTTAAACTTGCAGTAAGGCAATGAAATATATGGCATTAAACTTGCAGTAATACAATGAAATATATGGCATTAAACTTGCAGTAATGCACAGAAATATATGTGTCAGGAATAGTCCCTCCAGCAGGTGGCGCTGCGGCTCGGGGATTCTTTGGCTGCAATTCCAGTATCCACCAGCGAGTGTCTCCCAGCAATCAGAGGCCCATGAGTCACCACCTGATGCTCGTTACAGGAAGGATATTTAAACCCTGACTGCCATATGCATGATGCCTTGGTGTTTTGTCTCCATGTGCCTCTGAATCCTGTAGCCTGCAATCCGGAAGTCCTGTATCCTGTATCCGCTCTGGGACCCCTGTCCGCAGCCTGCTTTTCCCCCCGTGTTCTCCAGCATCTGCTCCCTGTGCCTGTCCTGTCCTGCTCCCTGCCCCCTCTGCTGATCTCCCGTGTATGACCCTGGCCTGGCTTCGTTTACGGTTTGGACATTCCCCTTTACCCATTTAGGCAGTTTCACTACTTTTTGTTATTTAGTTACATTTCACGGTTTGTTATATTGGATGTGCGTTTTGATCACCATTTACCCTTCTTTTAATAAATCACTTTATTCACTTTACGTTGTGTCTGGTATTCTCTGTGCAGCTCACACATTTCTGGTCACACCAGTTGCTGACAATATGGTGTTAAACTTGCAGTAATGCACTAAAATATATGGCGTTAAAGTTGCAGTAATGCACAGAAATATATGGCATTAAAATTGCAGTAATGCACAGAAATTTATGGTGTTAAACTTACAATAATGCACAGAACTATATGGCGTTAAACTTGCAGTAACGCAATGAAATATACGGCGTTAAACTTGCAGTTATGCACAGAAATATATGGCATTAAAATTTAAGAAATGCACTAAAATATACGGCGTTAAACTTGCAGTAACGCATAGAAATATACCGCATTAAAATTGCAGTAGAGCACAGAAGTATAGGGCGTTAAACTTGCAGCAACGCTCAGAAATATATGGCGTTAAACTTGCAGTATTGCACAGAAATATATGGCATTAAACTTGCAGTAACACACAGAAATATATGACAATAAACTTGCAGTAAAACAATTAAATAAACGGCGTTAAACTTGCAGCAATGCATAGAACTCTATGGCATTAAACTTGCAGCAATGCAATTAAATATATGGCATTAAACCTGCAGTAATGCAGAAATATATGGCATTAAACTCGCAGTAACACAATGAAATCTATATCATTAAACTTGCAGCAATGCACAGAACTATATGGTGTTAAACTTGCAGCAACACAATTAAATGTATGGCATTAAACTTGCAGTAACACACAGAAATATATGGCGTTAAACGTGCAGTAACTCACTGAAATATACAGCGTTAAATTTGCAGTTACACACACAAATATATGGTGTTAAACTTGCAGTAATGCACATAAATATATGGCATCAGCTTGAAGCTTGTGGGCCCCAATGCAAGAGTTGACCTGGACCCACCACTTCCACCATGCATGCAGATACACCCACCGCACACCAAGATACTCAAAGTGGCTTAAGAGTTTTGAGTTTACAGAGTTCCTCCTTACATTAGAGGACCGTGATCACTGCTGGAGAATCAGAGGACAGGGATAAACAAGAGAAAAAAGAGGTGCTCTAAGTGCAGACCACAGGTTTATTAAAAACAATGTTCAGGCAACTCACATAATAAAAGCAGCCAGGAGCAGAGTGGAGGATCGTCTGTGGACAAGGGGGGATCCAGTGGAAACATCCATGACAGGAACTGTAGCGGTATAGCCTGTATGTGTAGTGGCCGGCTATGGACAGGGACATCCAGGGCGAGGCATGGAATGCGGAAACCAGAAGTCCTGGGGGGTGACGTCACTGTATTGTGACATGTTTCTTGAGCTGGCGCACAGCGATGACACGGCAGAGGACAGGGATCACCACTGGAGAATCAGAGGACAGGGATCACCATTAGAGAATCAGAGGACAGGGAACACTGCTGGAGAATCAGAGGACAGGGACCCCTGGCGATCACTTGGCAGAGCTCCTTTCCCATCCCAGCACTGTATACAGCTCCTCACCCCCACACGACACAGAGCTGAAATCCCATTCCTTTACACACAGTCTGTCAGCATTCACAGGATGTATCTGGCATTTATATTGCCATTCTGACTTGTGAAATTCTCTGGTCGGAATGGCAGTATAGTTGCAGAAGGCATACACCCTGTGCAGATTGTGGCTGACTGGCCATGTTGTAAAGGAATGTGATTTCAGCCCTGTGGAGAAGGAGCAGTATAGAGTGTTGTAATGGGAAAGGAGCTCAGCAGCCAGGCATAGCATCCAGGGCAGAATGGGTGGTCAGGTTACTTTGGGAGGGCGCAACTTAGATCTGGGGGGGCAAAGCCATGTGACAAAAAAATCTGCAGCCTGTAGCCCCTCAGGAGGTGTTAAGGGATTTTTTAGCTGTTTCTGAAGGTTTCTTTGTCAGAGTTGGCAGGTGTTAGGGGAAGGTCTCCTACCGGAGGTATGTGTCTTTTCCCCAGTTGTCAGGGAAGTGGGGTAAGTGGACATCCCCGGGTGGGGGGGTACAGAGCATCCCAGCTAGGAGACACTGAGCGCTGTCTTACCTCACCAGTGACATGGGTAAAATATATGGTGTTAAGCTTGCAATAATGCACAGAAATATACGGCGTAAAAATTGCAGTAACGCACAGAAGTATAGAGCATTAAACTTGCAATAACGCAGAGAAATATATGGCGTTAATCTTGCAGTAATGCACAGAAATATATGGCATTAAACTTGCAGTAATGCACAGAAATATATGGCGTTAAAGTTGAGGTAATGCACT
>BLSH010112133.1:108812-122495 GCA_018402905.1 Glandirana rugosa
TCGTCTTGTCCAACCATTTACTTCTCAACGTCCTTCCCACGAAGTGGTAGATGCTCCAGAGACGTCCGCCGGCTTCCAGAGTAGGTCGGTTCGACTTCGTAGGTGCCCTCATCTCTTCTTTACCGTAAACGGGAGTCTATATTGAAGTTCGAAACGGCCTATGTTGTATCTTATAACCGCACGAACTAGGGCGTCAGTCCGGAACTGTCGGCACTTCCATCGAGCGACCGAAACATGGAGGCGTTTCTTTAGGCCTTTATGTACTTAACAAACTGGCAACTTCGTATCCAGCGGGACGTAGGAACGTCGTACGTCATACCGGTCTCCCGTGGATGCTTCAGCTTGGCTGGATGAGACCTTCGGCCGCCTGCAGAGACCTCGTAGATGGTGAAGCACCCTTCCTGCAACTCTTCATTTACCAACCTGTTCTGCTACAGTCCCTCCTGATTTCTTTTCCTACATACGAAAATAATCCTTTGCAGTCATGTAAACACCTGCTGTGGTGAGCTACCACTTCTGCAGTTCCTCAATTACCAAACTGCGTCTGAGGAACGTTCCCTTTCATTCATGCAAATACTTTGTGGCCTATTACCTTCCTTGCAGGTCGATCTAAGTAAATAACCTTTATTCCACAGTGTATTCCTAATCTATTTTTTCTATCTTACCAAATATTTTACTCATTTTTTAATAAAAAAGTATGCAATTTACATCTCCTGCTATATATCATTTTTTGGGGGGTGCCTTACTGTTAAAAGTCCCAGGGGTAAGCTTGTACTAGTTCAACCAATGGATGGATCTCCCATTAGGTCTTATGGGCAGAGCTAATTTGTTAAAGATGATCTTCTTGCCGAAGCTCCTATATGCACTTGCTAACTCCCCATGTAAGATTCCAAAGACACTTTTTAAACAGATTGATTCTATCTGCATGAGTTTCCTATGGAATCACTGTGCGGCCAAACTGGCCTTAAAAACATTGAAGTTGCCCTCTCACCTGGGCGGTTTGGCCCTACCAAATTTTAACTTATATTACCTGGCTTCCCAACTAGTGGTGGTGCATGATTGGTTACATCCAGTCCCGGATAACACTTGTACCACAACTGAAGCTGCCATAGTCTCCTCTTTTGGGACTTTGCAAGATATCATTTACCGCAGACAGGTCCGTGATTGCCCTGGTATGACCATGCTGAAAACCACATTATACCTATTTACTACTATAGTGACTTGCTTTGCTAAGGGCACGTGAACCTCCTCTCCCAATAATCTGCTCTGGTATAACCCTGTGCTACACAAATTGCTCACTATCCCTGATCCTCAATGCTGGATCTCTAGAGAGGTCAAATACCTTAATCATTTGTAAAATGAGAAAGGCCTTAAGCCCTTTGCTCAGTTAAGAGTAGACTTCAACCTACCCCCCTCCTTTCAATTCATCTACTTCCGGCTCAGACAGGCTCTTAGGGCCCAATTTGGCACTGTTTCTTCCCAACTGTGCTTATCCCCATTGGAATAAATACTGACAAGGTCAGACACAAAAAAATTAATTTCAGAATATTACTCTGTTCTGATGGTGGATTCCAATCCTAGGTTCACTGCTGCTCAGGCCCGTTGGACTAATATCAATATAGACCTAGTGGAGGGGGACTGGTCTGAGTTTGTTGATACATTTAAGGGCTCAGTAATTTCATCCAGGGATAGAATTATTCAAGTTAAGATATTTCATCAAAACCACCTCACCCCTCTTAGGATGTGTAAAATGGGCCTATGGCCCACATCTACATGCTTTAGAGGCTATGGAGCTGAAGCTGACTTTATTCACAGCTTTTGGTCTTGTCCTATAGTCTATAAGTTCTGGCCAGAGCTCATTCTTATGTACTGCCTTGGATCTATCTAACATTCTGCACCCCAAAAACTGTTTGCTGGGTATCTTTGGTGAATTGTCTGCCCCCACACATGTGAAACGTTTGTTACGTATATTATACTTCTATGCCAAAAAGACTATACTTCTATCCTGGAAGGGATCTACCCACTTAATGCTAAATACTTGGATTGGACTGATAAACGATAGTCTGGCCTTATATAAGCTCACATTTGAACTCATAAAGAAACCTTGTCATTTTGATAAACTATGGCACAAATGGGTATCCAGCTCCCAATATATCTGCGGATTTTACACGCCTCTCCTATAGTAATGCAACTATGATGTATAACCAACTGATGTTCATGCAAATAGTGTAATTTGAATTAAGCTTCCTTATGCAGTCATTGTACAGAGGGAAATGAGGACAACCCCTTCATTTTATTGAGACCTGAGAGACATGGGCGGGTGGTGTTACACCTAATCACTGTAATTGTGTTTTATGTTTTCTTGTAAAACTCAATACATATATATCTTAAAAAAATGGCAATCCTGACAATACATGAGCACCAAATGAGCAATTGCATACAATACACAACCAAGAATCAATCAACTATTACAATATGCAAATAGGTAATTATTATAATAATCATGCAGAAAACAGGAAGTCATGGCAATATGCAGGTAACAAATGTAGAAGATGAAAAATATAATGCTACACTCTGACACTGACCTTTGGGCATGCCTCCCAACTTTTGAACTTCAGAATGAGGGACACTTGAGGAAGGAAGTGGTCTGGGGCTTATGCCTTAGGGACTGACCCACTTATCTTGCTACTTGGAATAACGGATAGTATAGATCAGGGGTAGGCAACCTTTGAGAGGTGGAGATCTACCTGGACCAAATGGAGTAGATCAGAGGTCACTGGGGTGCATCACCCTTTTACACAAAAAAATAATAGCAAGGCCCCCAAAAAAACAAATAGTATGAAGGGCAGTGTAGAGGGGGGACTACCTTGTAGCACAGTGTACAGGGGCCAGTAGTTTCCAGGGTTGAGAAGAGGGGTCATGAGTGTGTAGGGGAGATTATAGGGTTCAGCAAGGCAGTGTACAAGGATTAGCAGCAGGACAGAGGACAGAGATCAGCAGGGCAGTGTACAGGGGTCAAAAGAGTGAAGGTCAGTGGAGCAGTGTGCAGGGGTCAGCAGGGTGGCAGTTTGGTAGGTCAACGTACAGAGGTCAGCAGGTAAAAGACAGAGGACAACAGAGCAGTGATTTTACCCATATGCAGAGAAGGAATGTGGTGATGACATATTCCTCCGGTATGCTAAACCCTGCTAGCCCTCCTCCCCTGCCCCATCCCATATGATGTCAGTCACATGACTTCTCTGTGCCACTCTGAAAGTGGGGGATGAACACTAATGTCCCAGTCTTACCAATGGAGGGTCAGCAAGATGGTGAATTAACTCATGCATGACATGAGTCTGAACCAGCCACAGCTTTCCTGCTGGCAAGTTGTCAAAGCCGACAACCATTCGTAGACAGGGAACAACGCTGTCAGCTTTGTTAGATTCCTGTCAGGATAGCAACAGGTTGATGACCCCCACCATAGAGGAATTCTGGCAGGAAAACATTGGGCATTTCTATGTCAGATTCCACTGGGGAAAGTGGTGGAGGACGTTTTACACCTCTGCAATCAGAGGGTGCAACAAGTTTTTGAAAAGCAGGAGGAGGAATGATCACCAGAGGGAAAGAAAACTGCAGCTATAAAATGATCACTGGCCCAGGAATACTCATGGGCCAGCTGGGAAAATATGGCTGTGTGACCACTGTCACTGCAGATGGAGCACAATATTCACAGTTGTGTTTTGTGTTACTCACTGTGTTTGTCAGCAGAAAGGAAAATCTGCTGCATAGGGAAAAAAGCGTGGTCTGCCTGACATTTCTTCACAGTGCTTCACAGCTGATTTTCACATCTCTGCCTTGCTGTGTAGAGCATTCCTCGAACACTGCTCTGTTGTCTCTGGCAGAGGGGAGGGGAGAAGCATTGTGGGTAAATGCAAAGGGCAGCTTGGCTAAAACACAGCCTAGCAGCAGGATCACAGCAGGAACACAAGGTGGGCTTTCAAAGCAGACAGCCAATCAAAAAGTTGTGTAGTCGGGAAGCTGACAAAGCCAACAGCCAATCACAGGTGGCAAAGGCTTCCCTGCCTCTGCCTCCTATGATTAGCTGTCGCCTTTGTCAACTTCCCAACGGCACAGCTCAGGCAGGTGCAGATTACTGTCTGAACCCGTCTGAGCTGAGTTCAACCCTGCGATCCACCTGTGACCTACTCACAATCGACAGGTCGATCGGCATCGACAGGTTGCCGACCCAGGGTATAGATGCTAATCACTACTTAGAACTGTTCATTTTGTACACAGCCTTCTATGCTAGACATGAAATCCTCCTAAAATGTAAACTATCCACGTGTGATTTGCCCCAAATTTATTCTGCAGCAGAGCAATGACCCCAAACATACAACCAATTTCATTAAGAGCTAGCTTCATTGTAATGAACAAGGAGTCCAGAAAGTGATGGTTTGGCCCCCACAGATCCCTGAACTCAAATCATTGAGTCTGTCTGGGGTTACATGGAGACAGAAGGAAGCTGGGAAAGCACAGTGATTATTGCTAGCGGCTATAACATCCACTTGCAATAATCGCATGTAAAATGAGCCAGGCTAGTTGTACGCAAGTTGATCAATCGATCAACTTGGTACATTCAGCCTGCCGATAGATGGTTTTAATCTCGGCCAGTTCTGAATCGAACCATCTATGGCCGGTCTTAGTCTATTTAACCACTTCAGGCCCAGAAGGATTTCCCAGTTTAGGACCAGAGCACTTTTTGCGATTCAGCACTGCGTCGCTTTAACTGACAATTGCGCAGTTATGCAATGTTGTACCCAAACAAAATTTGCGTCCTTTTTTTCCCACAAATAAAGCTTTCTTTTGGTGGTATTTGATAATCCCCTGCACCATTTCTGATCACCGCTATAAACAAAAAAAGAGCAACAATTTTGCAAAAAAAACAATATTTCTTACTTTTTGCTAAATTACATATTCAAAAAATATATATAAAAAAATTTTTTTTTCATCGGTTTTGGCCGAGTTATATTCTTCCTCATATTTTTGGTAAAAAAAAAAACACAATCAGCATTTATTGATTGGTTTACGCAAAAGTTGCCGCGTTTACGAATGACGAGAATTCATTTATGGGGTTTTTATTTATTTTTTACAATTTTTTACTAGTAATGGCGGCGATCTGCGATTTTTAGCAGTACTGTGATATTGCGGCGGACATGTCGGACTATTTTGACACTTTTTTGGGACCATTGGCATTTATACAGCGATCAGTTCTATGAAAATGCATTGATTACTCTATTAATGCAATTGGCAGTGAATGGGTTAACCTGGAGGGTGCTCTGTAAGGGTTAACTGTGTTCCTCAGTGTGTTATAACTGTATGGGGGCTGGGCTGGCAGGGGGAGGGGAATGATCAAGGCTCCCATATACAGGGAGCCTGTGATCACATCCCTTCCCCCTCTGTCAGAACGGAGATCCGTGTTTACATACATGGACCTCCGTTTTCTCACTGCGGGTGGAGCCATCGTGGGTAGCCGGTGGAGATCAAGTCCACCCTACCCGCTCCCTGGCTCCCCTGGAACACAGTGAGCGCGCTAGTGCGCCTCCAGCCACGCGAGCACGCTCACAATACATGTTCTTGCAGCCGCCGTCAGGTGACGGCGTTTCGCGATAGCGAACCATGTTGCCGTTGTCAAGCCACGACAGGCGTTCGGCAACTGGTTAAATGCACAAGCATGAAAAAATACTGTGTAAGTGTGCAAGAAACAGGAAAATGTAACAGATAATTGTAACTTTATGAGAGAAAAAATACTGTCAATTGTGAAAATATGCAGACAAACAAACTGGAACTTGTGACAATATACAAGCAATGGGTACAATATACAGTACAGATAACAACCTGGCAATTCCAGCAATATATGGCTAAAATGTCCTCCTCTAACCCCCCCAAGTAAAAATCCCTTCCCTTAATCCCCACCCTTTCCAAACCAACCCCCAATCCCAGCAAAACCCCTTTCCTCCTTAACCCCTCTTCCCCAAAACAACCCTCCACCAGCCAACCACCAGCAGCTCCCTCTTTTTTCACTAAAACACTTTCCAGAACTCACATACAGCAGTGCCTGGCAGAGTGAGGGAAGCCTTCCTAAACTTGCCATTAGCTGTGTCATGTGACACATCAAAGTTGAGGGAGAGCTTGGGAGAGCTTTCCTTGACTCATCTGAGGTCTGACAGGGATGCTAGGGGTGATACTGAAGGGCCTGGCAATGTGTGCCTAGTGAGACGTATGTTCCTAAAGCACCCGCCCACACATATACACACTTTCCGAACCACCCTAGGTACTCCATTGCCTTATTCTATTTTTCTGTATATTATTTTAAGATATGCATCAGGTGATTTTATGAGGATCCCATGGATGTGCTGTTCATTTTCTGACATTTTTGTCAACTCCAGTATTTATAACCACATATTTATTATAAATAACAAATGTTGAATTTGAATAAACTAGGAGGTTTGTTTGAAGTTCCTGTTTGCCCCAGTCAGGTGACTCATGCTGAGGGTGTAGGATGGGGAGAGCCCATCCTGTCTCAGTGCATGCAGTATGGAGGAAAAAAACAACCCTGAGTACCTCATACCATCAGGACCCGACAGTAACTATAGTTGATACAGCCTCAACCCGACTCTGTCCAGCCATGCCCCCATTACATCTCACCCCACCCAAGGGGCTTAAGTGGGGTAAACACTATAAGAAAATCGGACGAGCGATCGTCCGATTTTCCTCATTGTTTCACAGCAAATCGGAACCGATGAATGAAAATTCTTACGAAAATTCTGGAACAAAGACGGCTTTTTTTTGTCGTTAATTGTTTCTGATCATGCGCAGTCTTTCTTTTCTGATTTTTCTTGTATGAAAATCATACGAAAACGGTGCACATTACATGAAAATCGTTCGTTCTGTTACCATACAAGTAAAATTTTGCAGTTGGCCCTTTGGGAATTTTCGTATGAAAATTTGGAATCGGCTGTTGAAAAGTTGTGTACACACTATACGAAAATTCTTTGAATGAAAACATTTGCCCGATTTTCTTATAGTGTGTACGAGCCTTTAGTCATAACTAAACCCCGTGGGTGGTTTGAAAAGTGTTGGGGAGGCATGGCCTGGATAGATCCGGTCTGAGAACAGAGTAAAAAGATGACCTTTTATGATCTGTTGTACAAGTCTTGTTTAATTCTGCAAACAGATACATGATAGATTCATTGGGACCCGCATGATAGGGGAACTCCAAACAGAGCACATTCTAGAGGAAAATGGTGACGAAGAAGTAGATGCAAAGCTGAAAAGAATAAAGAATAAGTACAGCTAAGCAGGAGGAGAAAGGAGCAATAGAGATACATCTTAGAAGTGAAAGGACACATACAGCAGGAGGGAAGAGAAAATGGCAGATGATTCTATAGATGATAGGTGACCACTAATGTAGGAAGACTCACATATTTTTCAAATGAGAGAGAGGAATTATACAGAAGCTGCAAAGAAGGTGAGGAGGTGTGTTCTAAAACAGACACCATGCCAGTCCATTTTCTAGCAGCGCCTCTCACCCTGATGCCCACTCCTAGCAGTGACTTGGCAGTCTTCCAGCTCTCTAATCTATAATATAAACTCAGAGCAGAGAGCAATGAGCAATGTGAACAATGTCAGTCACTTTACTCTACATTTCCTTTAAGCATTTTTTTTTTGTTGTTTGTTATAAGACAATTGAGGCTTCAAAACAAGATAAAAATAAATGACTCGTATGCTAAACTAATAATTGGGCATACCTGCTTCTTAAAGGTTAAAAAAAAACTAAAGCTGTGAAATGGGCTCCCATTTGTTTTGAGATGCAATAAAAGCATTGTTAAGCAATTAATTATTGAAGAGATGGAAAGGAATAGCTGTTAAGGGAGTACTGTGCTTATAAAGGCAAACACGTTCAAAGTACACATGGTGGATTGTTGCAGATATCTGCCAAAATAGGCATACAAATTACACAAATAGGGTGACATTCATGCTTCCTAATTGTTAATATAACAGTGATAAGTGTGCAGTTCTGTTCAAAATAACATACATTTCAAAATCATCCCACATTTTTTGGCTTAATAATACACCCATGTGTATATATAACAGAATGTGTGAACACAGGGGAAAGCTGTGAGAGCAAACCCACCTTTAAAATTTCCATCCAACCCTTCTCTACTGTAATCAGTTTTTTTCAATTTTTTTTTTTATTTCTGTAAGTGACCCTACTGTAGCTGGGGCAGGAAGGAAAATGCAGCCTACAAATAGAAAAAAAACAAAAAACAGACAATACCCACTTATCAAAGCCTCCAACCCTTCACTGTGCTATCCAAAATTAAATTGTTATAGTTTGAGCTTCATATTTAATATATAAACATTTATTGTATAGTTTTCCTATGTTCTTGTAGCGTACTGACCAGATTGGTCTAGTGGTTTTTTACTCCCTGATAGGCACACGGCAGGCAGGCACATGTCATTTCCACACACACTTGAGTCAGAAACCAGGCTGTGCAAGTCTTTTTATTTTTGGGTAGAACTTGATTAGGGTAAGAGCGAGCCTAGGGATATTACAGCAACCATAAACTTGAAAAATTAGAACACTACTCTGTACAAAGACTTCAGGGGGAAAGCACCCCCTTTGAAGTGTGCAAATAAACAGCACAAAACAGGAATTCCTCAACAGGGATACAGTCCTGAGTGTACAGGCAGCAACTGCTGATTTCCCAGAAAAGCTAAGCAGAGACTTTAGTACTTCAGGGTGAATGCACTCACTTTGAGTATATTGATGAACAGTACCAATCAGGAATACAGTCTTGGGTGTACAAAATAGTAGCTGCCGGAATGGAAAAATTTGTTTTGTTTAGTTTCAGATAGATTCGTTATGTTACTAATATCATTTCGTTATGGAATTTGTTTAGTTTGGTACCGGAATTTGTTTAGTTTAGTTTTCATTAACATAATTTTTTCTTTCATTAAATCCTTTAATAATTTTCTTATGAATTTCAACTTTTCAGAATGAAAAACGATGGACTGATTTGAATTCTGTGTGAAGAGATAACTGGTTGTTAAGCAGCGGGCCGGGAAGCCAGCCGTCCATGTCCTTAACAGCCATGAGTCATCATCTGTCAGCTGGCTTCCCCACTGACAGATGAATGTAAAGAAAACAATGCCAAATGGCAAGAGAAAAATGTTAAAAAAAGGCATTGTGCCCCCCCCTTCCATACCAGGGCCAGAATGGATTTTAAGGGGAACCTCTCACAAAAATTAAAAAAAACTACAAAATGTCATGAGCTCCCCCCAAATTCCATACCAGACCCTTATCCGGGCATGCAGCCTGGCAGGTAAGGAAACATACCAGGCCACATGCCCTCAACATGGGAAGGTGGGTGCTTTTGGGCAGGGGGGAGCATCTCCTCCCCACAACCATGGTTGTTGGGGATCTTTGAGTGGGGGGCTTATTGTAATCTGGAAGTCCCCTTTAACAAGGGGGCCCCAGATCCTGCCCCCTCCATGTGAATGAGTATCGGGTACATAGTACCCGTACCCATTCACCAAAAAAGTGTCAAAAATTAATAAACATAAGAGACGCATTTTTGTCAATTCCTCTATTTAAAAAATAAAAAATAGTGTCCCTCGATGTAAATCCATCTTCAATCAATCCGTCCACTGACTCAAAAAATCAAAAAAATCAAAAAGGCTTCACATCCTTGGAGCCTCCCTCCGAATGCCTGCTCTGCGCTTTGACATTTCTTATATAGGTAAGGGGCGGGGCCACCTGGGTACGTCACTCAGTGGCCCTGTCCTTTCCTCTTTTTTTCATAATAAAATTTTTATTAGGTTTTAATAGTGTTACAAACAAACGCTTAAGTTGGCATAGGCATATACACATACTTTGGCATTCAATAACCAAATCGATCTCTTATTCAAAATTTCCATTTTCTAACAAATCAATAGAAGGATTGAACCAGAAGGGTAGATCATAAGTCAACTTCAGTCCTTGTTTACTCCATTGGGAACAAACTGTAAACAAGTGTATTCCTGGGATAGGAAAGAAAGGAGAGGAAGAATAAGAGGTGATAGGTAAAGGTGAGGAATTTACAACGTATTTTAGAAGCATCTGGTTTACTGGTATGGTTTACACAAACTTAATAATTGGCATTATCCTTTAAGTAGTTAGAGGCCATTGGGTGCATTATGCAGGTGCGCCAAACTTTAAGTAATTTATCTATGGAACCTTTCCTGTGGGCTAGCATAAGCTCGAAGTGTACATGTGAATTAAGTCTTAGTATGACTTCTGACAAGTTAGGGGCTAGGATAGATTTCCATAATTTGGTGATTGTGAGTCTCAAGGCTATTAAGATGTTGGTTACAATTATTCTATAGTTTAATGGGTATAGATCTAAGTTAATTCCTAATAGTGCCATTTCTGGTGATAATTCATGACGAATTCCTGTGAAGGATGCGATAAAGGCTGATGTAGAGTTCCAGAAGCTCAATACATTTTTACACTCCCATAGGGTGTGGAGGAGGTTACCAGTATGGGTTTCGCACCTCCAGCATATGGAGGATGAGTTGGGAAAGATTTTGGATAACCTGTAAGGGGTTAAATACCAAAGATTCAGTACTTTCTTGGCATTGTCCCAATGTTCGATACAGGAGGTTGCAGAGCTATTGATCTTTATGGCTTTACTATATGATTCCCATGAGAAGGTTTTAGATAGGTCAGTTTCCCATTTATTCATATTATTTGTTTTAACTTTTAGGGGATAGGAGGTTAGAAGCCTATAGAAGTAGGATATATCTTTTATGTTTTTGATCCCGTTGCTGAAATAGAAGTTCCATATCTCTCTATGTATCTCTAAGTAATTATTTGGATCAAAATTTTTGAAATGCTTTTTAGTTCGTAGTTTAGTCCAGATATGTGTTTTTTGGTTATTTGGGTAAGGTGTGAAAGAAATTAATACCCTGCTTTTGCCACTGCGTGACATTAATTCTTGCTTTACAGTACTCTAGGGCTTTTAACTGCAGTGGGATTTTGATTGGATCTATTAATGGTTGTAGTTTATCGATTATGAATTTCCATGCCGAAATGGTGGCTTTGATTGTGAGGTAATTAGGTACAATTGTCTTAGATATTGTATAATATGCTGTGGCTAAAGCCACTAGGTTGTTGCCCTTTACTATGCTTTTTTCAATATTTAACCAAAGTTTTGCGTTATCGTGGACAAACCAGTATTTCATTTGATCTAGTAAAATGGCGTGATAGTATAGATGGATGTCTGGTAGGTTCATTCCCCCTTTGGATTTAACAGTTGACATAGTTGAGAAAGATATTCTTGTTTTTTTCCCCATTCCAGACCAGGTCGTTCATTTTTCTGTTCATTTGAGTAAATATTTTTTTGGGAATTGGTATAGGGAGAACTCTAAAGTAGTATAATATTTTCATCTTAAATTCTGCAATTTTTCCTATCCATGACAGTTGATGTGTTGACAGTCCTGTTTAATTTGATCTAATAGAATTGGAAAATTTTGTTTGTTAACCGGGTAGGTAAGGCGTATTCCTAGATATATTATTGCTGTGCAGTCCCAATTGTATTTAAATTTGTTTTTTTAGTATCGCAACCTGGTCTGGTGGAATATTCATTGGAAGTACGTAGCATTTGTCAGGGTTTATTTTATAGTATGAAACTAATTCAAAGTCCTCTAATATTCTATTAATTTCAGTTAATGATAGTTCTAAGGATGTGTTAGGAAAAATAGCCATTTCCGGACATATGGCGCACCTGTGTGCATTCGCGCGCGTCTGTGCGCGTGCACACGCCCGTGCGCGCCGTTGGCACCAAACAAGCCTATTTAAGTGGACTAAACCCTGCAGCCAGTGCTGTCCGTTCTACAGCATCTAAGTACCTGTGAGCCCCAGCTCTGTTCCTGTTTCCGGTGTTGCTTCCTGCTTTCTGATCCGACCAGGCTTGTCCTGACCACGTCCATCTGATTGTCTGACTCCTCTGTACCTCTGCTGCCAGCCTGTTAACAAACTTTGCTTGGACTTGACCACTCTATTGCCTGACCCTTTGTACCGCACAGCCAGCCAGTTGCCGACCCAGCCTGCACGACCACCCTTCTGATCTGCACAAGCCAGACTCCACCACCAGGATCGTGACAGGATGACAGTGTTAATATGACGTCATCTGCAAAAAGTCCCAATTTATGTTCTATTTGGCCAATTTTGATCCCTTTAATTTGGTTGGTGGTTCTAATATGTATTGCGAGAAGGTCAATTATTAATGATAAAATTATGGGGGAAAGAGGACAACCTTGCCTTGTTCCATTAGAAAGGATGAAGCTATTAGAAATGTTGCCAGAGGCAAACACTCTAGCTGATGGTACTGTATATAGGTACATTATAGCTTCAAGAAGAAAACCATGTACGCCATATTTTTTGAGGGTCTCTTCAATAAATTTCCAGTGAACTCTGTCGAATGCCTTCTCCGCATCCAACCCAAGAAGCAGAGAGGGCATCCGACAGTTCATTACATTGATCATCCTTCTAGTGCTATCTGGACCTTGTCGACCTTTAACCTGTTCCCTACCGAGTTATATTAAAATGACATTGACAGGAACCGCTCCTCGATCATATGACGTAGGCCGCTTCTCGCCGCTACTGCGGGCCCCTGGGGGCCCGCAGAGCAGCGATCACAAATCGATCGTGTGCCGGGGGGTCATGTCCCCCCCCCCACTTCCGGGGTAAAGAGCCAATAAAATTGGCTCTTTACCACATGACCGGCTGTGTCAAATCACAGCTGGTCACTACCGACCTCCACATGCACGCCGCTCGTGCTCGCCCCCGGGGGCGCTAAGTGCGGCGATCAGGGCTGAGGCTCTTTACCACTTGACCAGCTGTGTCAATCACAGCCGTTCATGTGATGAAAACAAACCACTGTAACGAGCTGTTACCGCGGTTCTCCCTGTCACACACCGATCGTGTGTGAGAGGGAGGTTGCGGTAACAGCTTGTTACCGCCTACTGTACACCAAGCACACTGATCACCCCCCCAATAAAGAGGACCTGTCACCACCCCATCAAAGTACCTGTCACCACCCCATCAAAGTACCTGAGTACCTGTCACCTGCCCATCAGAGTACCCGAGTACCTGTCACCTGTCCATCAAAGAACCCGAGTAACTGTCACCTGTCCATCAAAGTACCCAAGTACCTGTCACCTGCCCATCAGAGTACCCGAGTACCTATTACCTGTCCATCAAAGAACTCGAGTACCTGTCACCTGTCCATCAAAGTACTCAAGTACCTGTCACCTGCCCATCTGAGTACCCGAGTACCTGTCACCATCCCATCTGAGTACCCAAGTACCTGTCACCATCCCATCAGAATACCCGAGTACCTGTCACCAGACCATCAGAGTACCCAAGTACCTGTCACTTGCCCATCAGAGTACCCGAGTACCTGTCACCAGCCCATCAAAGTACCCGAGTACCTGTCATCAGCCCATCAGAGTACCCGAGTACCTGTCACCTGCCCATCAGAGTACCCGAGTACCTGTCACTTGCCCATCAGAGTACCCGAGTACCTGTCACCTGCCCATCAGAGTACCTGAGCACCTGTCACCCGCCCATCAGAGCACCCGAGTACCTGTCACCAGCCC
>BLSH010112133.1:150704-172294 GCA_018402905.1 Glandirana rugosa
AGTGTTATATGTAACGCAGTATAATGTAACAAAGTAATTTGAAAATATATACCATTATTGGTTTCTGTAGACTCTAACGTTCTCCATGTGAATAAAGAGCACCCCACTGTTTCCAAGGGTGAGTCGTCCTATTCTCACATGGGACAAATATTTCTATATTGAACAGGGATGTAGGTACTTTATTTTAATGTAAAATAACAATATACTGAGCTTCACACATAAATTCTTTTGTATGATGACACACACATGGTCATAACACGTTTCGACCACTGTATACCTTTATATATGCAATTGTTATATAAATAGGCTCCTGGTACATTGACATGTTAACCATACTTGCTATTCCAGTAAAAATTACCCAAAAAGCTATTCCAGTGTTATACAAACAATCGTAGGGAGATAAAGGAAAGCGATGGAAACCCATATGCAACCTTTGTCACCCCACGAGAAATAAGTGTACCTCTTGCAATCTCAGATGTCTTTGGTTATTACCATATATAAAAGTTTAATGAAACAATGTAATATGACGCAATGTATATTGTGAAAAAATTGTCTAATAAAACTATTGAAATAAAAAAAAATAAAAAATTGTTTGGGTACAGTGTAGCATGAGAGAGTAATTGTCATTCAAAGTGTGAGAGAGCTGAAAGCTGAAAATTGGTCTGGGCAGGAAGGGGGTAAAAAAAGTCCTGTACTGAAGTGGGTAACAAAGCCTACTTGGTCTGGCTGAATTAGTAGGGGTGTTATGTCTAGTAGGCGGTTAGCTAGGATTTTTGAGTATATTTTTAGGTCCGTATTTAATAAGGATATGGGTCTGTAATTTGTGGGTGATGAAGAGTCCTTGCGTTGTTTCGGTATGGTTATTATGATAGCTTCCAGCATTTCCTTAGGGAATGCTTTATTGCTTGCTGCATAGTTATATAGTCCTGTTAGGTGTGGAGTTAATATTTTTTGAAATGCTTTGAAGTACTCGCTGGACAATCCGTCTGCTCTGGGGGCTTTATTATTAGTGAGAGATTGAATGGCTTTATTAATTCATTTTTTGTTAAATTGGCCCATTTAATTTACTAAGGGAGTTGGAGTCTATGTTAGGGAAATTAATTTTGTCTAAGAATCTTTTAATGTCTGATGTTTGGGGTTGTTGTGTCCTGTTATCATTTTTAATATTATACAGCTCTTCATAATAATCAGCAAATGTATTGGCTATTTCTTGCGGGTTGTAAACGGGTTTCCCTGTCTTGTGATGTATTATTTTCTGTATTCTTTGTTTACTTTGTTTATGTTGTATCTGGAGTGTATTTCCCTGCTTTATTACCTTGAGAGTAATGATTTAATTTGAGTTTTGTGGATTGTGGAATCGAGCAACTTTAACTTTTTGCAAAATTTGCCTATCGGTCATGAAGATCTTCCTGGAAAAAGAGGTTAGATAGCGCTTTTCTAGATGAGTGAGCTCCTTTAGTTGTGTCCATACTTGGAGTCATGGGGGCGTTGAAGTCCCCGCAGATTACCAAATTTCCTTTTTGGATTTTTCTAATAGACTTGAGAGTTTTCTGCAGGTATTGATATAGATTCCTGTTCTGTTTGGAGCATATATGTTGGCTCTTGTCAAAATGGAGTTTTCAATGTTTGCTACTATGATGACGTATCTCCCTTGTTTATCTATTTTAGAATCCAATAATTGAAAGGAAATAGAGTCTTTAATCACCATTGTCACTCCTTTTTTTTCTTTTGGTTATTTGATGAAAAGATATATGGAAATATTTGATGATTAAATTTGGGTGGGTTGTCCTTTGCGAAATGGGTTTCCTGTAGGCACAGAATGTCACAGTCAAATTTGAATGTGTCGTTCCAAAGTGTTTTCCTTTTAACAGGGTTATTGAGGCCTTTTGTGTTCAGTGATAAGATTTTAAGGCTCGCCATTTAGTAGGTAGGTCTTGTGTATATATATATTTTAAACCTTATTGAGTTTTTGTAGCAAACCTTAAGGTTGTAACTTCCATATTTGGAGGTAGGTAGATTGAAAAATAAAATAGGTATAGAGAACTCCAGAGAGAATTTGAAGAAACATAAAAAGAAATAAGGATCGGGTGAGGATCCTTGAGTGCAACCAACTTTGCACAAACAATTCCATGGCAGGCAGAGTACCTGTGGACCGAAACCTCCTAGTAAATGTGATCCTGAGGTAAATGTTAATTCCGTATGATAGCGGGTTTGCAATGTATACCTATACGTCGTGGTTTCCTATTTCATTGGCTCAGTTAGAGTTAGAGTGCCATTGAGATGTTAATTTTGCTGGCGGGAGATTTTTGAAGAGGGTTCTCCTTCATCATTGGGGAGTATCCCCCATGTTCTCAGTAGCTTTAGTCCTCCTTTCAAGGAGTATATAGAGTAGGATTTATTATCTTTGTCGACCAGAATCTTGGTGGGGAAGCCCCATTTATATATCAATTTGTGGTTGCGGAGCACTTTGGTGATAGGGTTCAGATTTTGCTGGTTGCTTGTGAGAGGTCAGAATAGAGTACTATCCCTGCATAGGGGTCTGGTAGCGGAGAGTGGTGTCTAGCGAACTGCATTAGTGTATCTTTGACTTAAAAAAATTAATTTTGGCGATCACATCCCTTGGTAGCTTTTCAGGTATGTGCGATGGTTTTGCCAGCCTGTGGGCTCGGTCTATCGCCAATTCCTGTTTAGGTACTGTAGGGAGGAGGTCATGAATCATTTTTTGCACACATTTTTTTAAGTCGCTATTTTTGATATTTTTGGGTATTCCACGGAATTTGACGTTATTTCGTCTAGACCTGTCTTCCAGGTATGCGACTTTAAGTTTAAATTGTTTCAGTTCTTCTTCTAGAGTAAAATGATCGTCCACAAGCTCATTATGCGCTTCTGTGAAATCCGTCATTTTATTCTCTATATAATCCACCCTCTCTCCGAAATCGTCTATATCCCTGGCCCCATGGCCTGCATGTCATGTTGCAATGCACCTTTTAATGATTTAAGCATTTCTTTTATATCTGTATCTAGCACTGGTGTGCCTGTAGTAGGGAATGCATCTAGCTGTTCACCATAAGGATTTTTAGTAAATATAGCATCACAGTCACTTTGTGTTCCACTTACTTGTGTCTCAGACTCAGAAATTCTTCTTCTTTGCTTGACAGGGCTGGATATTTCAGATAGGCTTTCTTCCAGCTCCAGCTGCTATTTCTGTGTCTGCCAGTCTGGCATCTCCTCACAGCGCTCTGCTTTTGTGGCTGAGTGTGTTACAGAGGAGGGGCTGGCGCCATCTTGCTTTCTGGGAGACCCGGCTAGGCTGCAGAAATACCCTAATTTGCAGGGTTTATCCCGCAATTTTCTTTTCCCCATGGGGCCAGTGATGTGGACCGCTCTTTCCTGCATTTAGGGATGCCTTTGGATCGGCTCTGAGTCGCCGCTAGCCGCTGTAAGGAGGTCCGGTGTACAGGAACTCTGTCAGTGAGCTTCCATTCACCTCCGTCGCCGGCCACACCCCCGTGGCCCCGCACTTTCTAACGTCACAGACCTATATAAGAAATAGGTCTGGATTCTAATTGTTCTGAAAAGTTGGAATTCGTTAGAATAAGATAATAAATAATTAAAATAAACAAAATACGTTTTAACGGATTTCAACTAAATTCATTACTATTCATACTATTTCATTTCCGAATCTTTGAATAACCAAAAATGTGACTGAATTTGTATTTGGATCAAAAAAATTGCACATGTCTAGTAGCTTTTACTCCCCCAGAAGAATTGAGGAAAACCTTTAGATCCAGAAGGCTGGTACTTACTGTTTCCTGATCTCAGTGTAGCCATGTGCAGGGTGAGCAAGCTTCTGTGCTTCATCTGCCTGTGTCCTGGATCCTTGAGAGGCTTTTTGGAAGTGCTTCAGGAGGAGAGAACAGAAGTCCCCCAGCCAAGCAGTAGCTGGGACCCCATAAAAGGTGCAGGCAGTTCCAGGCAGATCTCCCAGGGATGCCACAGCCTTCAGGCTGAGTCTTTTTCCCCAGGAACAAGAGACTTCTTCCCTGAGCACTAGCCCATTTATACCTCCCTCAGCCCCCTGCTGGTCATCTGCCATATTGTCAAGGGATTGGCTTGGGAGATATTAAAGGGGTTGTAAACCCACAAGGTTTTTCACCTTAATGCATTCTATGCATTAAGGTGAAAAACCTCCTGTGATGCAACAGCCCCCCTGAGCCCCCCTTTTACTTACCTAAACCCAGTCTATCCAGCGATGGGGACGAGCACACCAGCTCCAGCCAGTGCCTCGAGTCCTGATTGGTTAGATTAATAGCAGCGCAGCCATTGGCTCCCGCTGCTGTCAATCAAATTCAATGATGCAGGAGCTGGGGGCGGAGCAGAGTCCTGCTGTCTGTGTCAATGGACACAGCAGCAGGACACGGAGCAAGCCCACACAAGTGCCGCAAGGGAGAGCGGCTCTCCAATGGGGCACTTGAGAAGAGGAGCAGCCAGGAGGGAAGTTGAGGGTCCCCAGAATAGGAGAATCAGGGCCACTCTGTGCAAAACCCTTGCACAGAGGAGGTAAGTATGACATGTTTGTTTGTTTTTTGTTTTCTAATAAATCAAACCTTTATATATTCTTTAACACGCAGACTGAGGTCATGTTCTCCCACCCACTATGTCCCAGGGTCCTCTGGGGAACAGAGTGAAGTAATTGAGCAGACCTAACTATTTAAACAATGCTCTCCCTGATTACAGGGAAGCCAAAAACTACATTTAGCAAACAGTAGCACCATAGGGTTCTACACTTTGTTATGCATACCTGGGAATAGTTGTGCTTGTGCACTGCTAAAAGTTGGGGCCATGGCCAAAATATTGCAGCTTTTATGTGTATAGTTTGAAAGTGAAAGGCCTGCCTGCAACAATGTGGTCCCCATCACACTAAACCATTGTAACACATTAACAAATGTACCAATACGCAAACAACACACAGGCTACAGTGAAAACATGTGGTCAACAAACTCACAATAATGCCACACTGGCATTTGTGACAACATGTGAGAAACACAACAGCAATGCAAAAATACAAGGACCTAGATTAAATTAAGGAGGTAACATTAGTATATTCATTAACTTTTTCTCTCCACCGGTGTTTAAATTTGAATTGTCATTCAGCACTGTATGAAGGGAGAGGGTTTTAACTAAGTAAAAGAAAACAAACAGCAGGGCACTGAGGTCAGTATCAAATAAAAAACACTTTATGAAAACACTTACATTGAAGTTAGCATGAAACAGCATGGATATGAAACACCTGAGACCAAGCAGCTATAATTAGTGTCAGGCTGTAGGCATCACTGAGCAAACAGAGACCGAGGATGACAGGGAGGCAGCCAGTTCACAGTATGGATATTAGCAGCGGCGTTCTAGGCTGTACATGAGGATGACAGCTGTCAGAATGCCTGGTGGATGTCGGGAGAGGGAGGTGGGCATGACGTGTTTCCAGGGACTTTGCCCTCTTTTTCAAATGCATGGACAGTGAAGGGAAGTAATGGACTTATAAAGCCATCACTTGTACACTCTTTGGATTGGCTAACTAAGTAAGCAGACCTTGTAGTTAAAGGTCCTCTTTAAATATGCAAATTCAGTTTAAATATATTAGTTTGGTTTTTATAGGTCTTTTTATATAGACATGACACAGAGCAAAAGTACTGTAGCTTCAGAGAACCAAAAATACCAACCCCAATCATAAATGCCTAATGGGCAATTAGAAAAATGTTATCTGGTCCCCACGAAAAAAATAAATATATTTGATTTCCAAACTAGCCATTTTGGTCTTACAAGCCATTTTTACATTGCTGCCCCCTATAACCAGAGATCTTGTGTCTGTACAGTTCTCTGCACTCTAAACACTCAGTAAAAGTAAATACTGTATACATGTGATTCAAGTGAAACATTCTTATCTCCTTATGAGGCACTTATTGTGAGGCCTCCAAACTAGAACTTCCAGCTCAATGAAATTATCATTTCCATTGAAGCCCTCTGCAATGGATGTTTCCTAGAAATCTGCATTTTAACAATAATATTTATCTGGGGATCAGTGATAATGTACCGTCGCGATTTAACTTGTGAACTAGTGAAATCCTGCAAACAGCAAGGGTACTCAGAAAAGAACACTGCTTTAAATATTGCATTTTAGCTCTGGAATTTTGATGCCTCTTATTAGAAAATCATTGCAATAGTGGAATATAGCTGCATACATCCCTCATGAAAATGAAGAAAAATATTTCAGATTTTTTGGAGCCTGCATAATCTTAGGTATTTTTACATCCTACAGTACATTCATTTTTAAGATATATATTTTTCCCCTGAGTGTGAACTGCTGTTGTAATTTCTGCTGGAATTGATTTTTTTTGAGTTAAAGGTGGCATAGTCTTGATAAGATGCCTTCTCCAATATTCTTGTCTGAAAAGCTGATATTAGTTAAGCAATGAATTATGAATCTAGTGGTTTAGTATGCACAGACACGTATCCTTCAGGAAGATGTTCAGCACTAAGAAAGAGTTATAAATATTTATCTGGCATATTTTAAGACTTGATCCAACTTTTAATGTAGCATAGCTTTTTCCTTAGGTGTGATGTCATTTAATAAGTAATGCCTTAATGTGTGAATTATGTGATGTTATCTGCAAACTTGTTAACACAAGAATTACTTTTGGAGGATGATTAAAGTATTTCACATGGGATACCCACTCAAGGATTCCAGAAAATTATTGAGATTGGAGTGGTCAATATATACCAGACACAACTCAAAGGAACACTCATAAGTGGATATTTATAAATAGCAGGATAATCTAGGCATATTTGCCACTCTAATAGGGATATATGAACCAGGTAAAGTTTGGTTCACAGGAGGTTTGACGAATCCAGGAAATAATCCTCTAACCCCATAGAAGCCCATGGAAGTCGAAACTGCAAAAAAAGGACAAGGGTAGCAGGGCACTGCCATGGAAGATAAATACCAATGCAGAAAACACAGTTAAATTTAGTAAATAGGAAGTAGATATGAAGGCATATTGTATTTTATTGTTTTAAATGTTTTTTACATTTCTCAAGGTGCTTTCTGGTCTGAGCCAAAATTATTTCATACATCCCAGGAGTCTTCATGGGCACTTCTTTTTTCATCTGGAGGAGGGGTTTTCTTTGCTAAGGACACCCTCCTGCCTGCATGCCTGACCTATAGGCAGATGGAAGCAAATGCTACATGAATCATCTGCCGTTACTCAAGATGGACACAGCTATAAATGTTAGGGGGGTGAATTTCAAGGTGATTTAAAAAAAAAATAAAGCATGGACATATGGATGGATGGGTGACTTTGATTTGAATATTAAAAATTAAGTAAATAATGTTTTTTGTTTGTGGTGCTTAGATACAGTTAAGTTCCGCTTTAAGGTGCAACAATTAAATACACATAGTTTCAAATAAATGCCTGTAAACCCTCACATATACACAGTGAAGTAACTAGTCTTATATGATACACAGATATTAAACAAATCCTCCTACATAAGTTGTACCTGTATATCTGCAGCTATTTGTCCTGTACAGCTTTATAAAACACGGTGATAAAAAAAATATTTTTCACAGAAGCACAAAGCAGGGGGTGGGTAGCTGAAGTTACACACTGTAAAGCTCAGTGAGGAGAGCTCTGAGAGCTGATTGGAAGGTAAGGACACAGCCCCCCTACAGAGCACACAGGAATGATTCAGAGCTGAGAATATTAATCATGGGCTATGTGCTGGATCTCCCTCCCCATTGCTTTTTTTATCTCTTAAATTTGGGAAAACCTGTCAGAAATGACTCATGCAGAGAGCAGAGGAACCAGACTGCAGAGAGAAATGGCACTCAGTGCTTTGGATTGAGACAAGTAAACACTATAGAAGGATGTGCTTTGTTCATATTTTGTGTCAGAGATATACAACCACTTTAAACATGCATGTGAGGTTGTAGAGCAGTACTATGTACTCCTTGAAGAGTTTCTTTTTTATTTTTACAAACAGCAGCCAGGGATTTGTCATTCAGTGGCACTACCACTAAAACTTAATAAAATACCCTTAAAAAAAATAATAAAAAGACCCTTTTCAAGGCGTACAGCCAGGTAAGGGGGAGAATGAGTATGCATTCCCTCACCTTTTGAATCATAAAAGGCCACATGCCCCCAACATTGGGAAGATACCTTGCAAGCAATAAACCACAGGCTTGCAGTGTCCCTCCTCATGGACTTGACACTAGCACCTTTGTGCCCTGCTTGAGTCTAAATGCTCCTGGAAGTCTTCTTTGGTTCAGTTAGGCAAGGTTCCCTCCTCTGCATATTCCAGAGAGGAATTTTCTGTGGCTATGTCAGACTTTCTGACTAAAATCACTGCCATCATAGCTGATTCAGAATGCAGGGTCCACAAGCATATTTCTATGCTCTCTCCTCCAGTGTTTGTCTCTAATATGCTTGCAGCCGTGGCTGCTTCTTCACACTCGTCTGAGAATGATAGGGAATATATTCATTTTCTGAGGCTACCAGTCTGGGATCCCTTAAAAATCACTAACTTGTTAAAACATTCTCAGTAAACTCGCTACTGCATGGTGACTAACCATTCTTGACAATCTATTTTCTCCTCCCAAACATTTTGCTGATCAATTCCTTATTGGAGAGGTATTTTTTAAGAAGTTCCTATTGTTGTCCTAGCCATTTCTTGCCTTGACAAAGCTCTGACCATTGGCTTTTGAACACATTCCAGTGTTTAGGGATTCAGTTGACAAGAGACTGAAAGTTTTCCAAGGCCCTGCTCTCCCTCAAAGGCCCTGCATTGCAACCTTTCATTTCTGTCATGTCTCCAATTTGTCAAACCTTGAGAATTTAGACCAAGTGTATTGCTAAAATTCCTGAGTCAATTCAAACTGATCACTTGGTTTTAAAACAATTAGAGCTCAAGTCCGCTGTCCTGCACTACTATGCTAATAGAATTGTGAATATCGTACATCTCCTTGGTGCATTCTTGGACAACTTTATAGAAGATGCAGGTGAAAGGAAGAGTACCCTCTTGCTTTTACTTTTTCCCAGCAAAAGAAATCTAAGCCTCAGGCTGGAAAACCTTTTACCTCTCTAGCTAAGAAAAGCCCCTTTTATTTCTTTCAGGTATTCAAGTCCCTGTCCAAAAACCATCGCAAACAGTGGACTCTCAAGGCTTCCAAACCTGTGAGCAAGTCCTCCTTGTAAGATGGGGACACCCCCACTTCCCAGAGTATGGAGACACCTGTGGGCCCTTGTGACCACCTGCACCAACAGACTCTTAGATGCATGGGTAAAGGCATAGTTTTCAGTTGGGCAGTTGGGTAGAACTTGCCAATCTTTGCTCATATTAGACTTACCAGCGAGTATTCCCTCTACTGTAGCAAATGGAAAGAGATTGTGAACTATTTTAATACTTGTTAATGCAGTCATCCTGTGGTTTTAAAAGGTACTTCCAAAAGATACCCTTTTGTTATGCTGATGGTTAGCAATAGTTTACTGTCATACGGTTGATTTACTAAAACTGGAGAGTGCAAAATCTGGTGCAGCTCTGCATTGTTTTTTAGGAAGAAAGGGTTTGGTTGTATTGTAGTGACAGTTTTGTGTCCCCTGGGAACATGTTCCTGCTGGCTATTTTAAAGGAAGAATATCATTTTGCATCTAATTGTGCAGTATTCCTCTTTCTGGTACAATTGTATAGCATCAGCATTGTAATAACAATACAAACAATAGTTATTATTGACAAACCAATAAAAGTTTACTTTAAAAAGCTCCTTTCATGTTGTGAGTTCTCACGGGTGACATCAGTTAGGTTTTAGCATCAGTTAGTGGTAGCGTAAATTCCAGACAGCATCAGATTAGTGTCTGGTACACTAACATGCCCACACACACTATATAGCTCCATTACTAGTATGTGTATCATAAAAGAAAGGTGATGGCGCTGACTAGGCTACTAATGAAATAAAGGTGTTAGTGTAGAAATGTGAGAATCTGTGCCCCACTTCACATCAATCATAAGCATATATAACATACACAACCAAACATTTAAATCATATCTGCTGTAAATCATAATCATGTAAAGTCCATATGGATGATATTCATAATTTGTGAATCATATTGTTAAATAGTCCATATATATGTCCCATCGCCATGTGAGTCCTTATTTGCCTTATATGTACTCATAAAGATGGCAACTCACCAAAGCCTTTTGACCCTTTTTTACAGGTAGGTCAAAACATGTATTGGAATGCCTTTATGTATCCTAAAACTCCACTCTTCTCCAAAATGGGAATATAGATGGATTCTAAGATAATGGAAATGACTCCACCGGAGGAAAGATGTGAACTCTCATAGTGTAGTATATTTATTAAAATGACAGAAAAAATAAGGTACAAAGTTCGACTCACATTTTTCTGTGCCAAGGTCCCAACACTAGGTGTAACCAGCAAACATAAACGAACGGGACAGAATGTTTGGAGCCGATCGTGCCGATACGTTCGGTGATTCTCTCTTTGATCGCGTGCGTGCCAAGCCTCCTATTGACATCTCCGATGTACGTTTTGCCGAATAGGCGTCTTCAGGAAGATTAGTACACTAACATGCAGACACATACTATATAGCATCATTACTAGTATAGTGTCTGAACGGATCAATATCTTTGATCTGATCAGAACTATATTAGCGTCCTCAGTAGTATAGTGCTCCCAAAAATGCAGCGTTAGCAGGATCAGCCCATACACCTGCTAGCATCTGCTTTTAGCCCCTCCGCCCACCCAGCCCACCCAAAGTGCAGGATCAATAGATCACTGTCACTTTACAAAACACAACACACCATCTTCAGCATTAGCAGAGTCACACCTGATCCCTGCTGACACACTGAAGCAGTCGCTGACAACCAGGTGACTTTTACCTTTGAGTCGTACTCATTGTACCTATAAATGTAGTGGCCATAATGTCCAAACAGAGGCACACTAGTAAAGAGGCCTACACGTTGCTGAGCATGACAGATGAGAGCGAAGGAGAAGCCTCACTGTCAGATTTAGGCTCAGTATAAGATCCTGTAGAGAGCAGCAGCACCCTGACAGATAGCTCTGATGACAGAGTAGTGGTCTCTGCTAAGGTAAGGCATACCCAACCCCATTCTTTTGTTGCTGAGGTGCAACAACGACAGGATTTTCGTAAGTCCCATAAGTGCAGTTCAAGCTGGTGCGGTGGCTAGCACAAGTAGTGCCACCAAGTAGTACAGCCATCAAGAATTCAAAGACAGGCCTGTAGAACCCATAATACCCTTCCTGATGCACTTGCAAACCCTGATTGGCAGCCTACCACTTCTGCAGTGCCCATACTTCCCCCATTCACTGGTCAACACGGAATTCAGGTGGAAACAGCGGATTTTAGTACCCTCGACTTTTACGAGCTATTTTTCACTGAAGATCTGTACAGATCTATTGTGGACCAAAGCAATTTATATGCCGGTGAATTTATTGCCGCAAATCCAAATTTGACCCTTGCCAGAGAATTTGCCTGGAAAGCTATTACAGTTCCCAAATTTAAGACCTTTCTGGGCTTATCCCTCCTCAAGGGCATTACTAAAAGGGTTGAGTTGCTGTCATATTGGTCCACTGACCCAATTCACCATATGCCCGTGTTCTCTGCTTCCATGACCAGGGCTAGATATGAGCAAATCTTGCGGTTCATGCATTTTAATGGCAATGTACTCTGTTGTCCTCGGGGTGACCCTGGCTATGATCGGCTCCACAAAATTTGGCCCCTCGTAAATCACTTCAACCAACAATTCCCAACCTTGTTTATTTCCAATCAAGTTGTCTGTGTTGATGAGTCCCTGATTACTTTTTCTGGCTGCCTTGCTTTCAAACAGTTTCTCCCCGTGCCAGATATGGGGTCAAGATGTATAAGCTCTGTGACAGGGCCACAGGCTATTCATATAGTTTTTTAGTTTATGAGGGAAAAGAAAGCACTCCCCATCTGTCCAGACTACATAGGGAGCAGTGGTAAGATTGTTTGGGACTTGGTGTCACCCTTATTTGGAAAGGGGTACCACGTGTACATTGTGGGAGATTAGCTTGTGGGGATCACCTTTCCTGGGAAAAAGGCAGCATTCAGGCAAACTTTCTTAAAAGTCTGGCGTGTTGCCAGTTATATTAGTAAAGGTTGCAAGTCAAATAAACAAACAAAATATGAAAACAAATCCTTGCCATCAGGCGTTAAACTATACAGAACAGGTACCTCACTATACGGTGCCGGGTTTATCCCAGGCACCCCCAAACATAAGCAAATGCAAACCTTTCTTTTGAGTCCTTAGAGCAACCAATTCCCAATGTGTAGCCCCCTCAGTGTAGTGTTTCTGAGTCCCAGTCCAGAGCAACACTTTGCTCTTCTCCTGGTCATTCAACCACACCTGACACTGGACTCCAGTGGACCCGAAAACCTGGCCCGGAACCAGCCCCTGCCACGGTGGCTGGGAAAATCCGGGCCGGACTCAGTTTCAGTCCAATCCAAGTGAACGTATGCGAGGTGAAAGATAGCATCCGTCTAGCACCGGGGTAGGGAACCTGCGGCTCTCCAGCTGTTGTAGAACTACATTTCCCATGAGGCATTGCAAGGCTGATGGATATAATTACTCCCAGAAGCATGATGGGAAATGTAGTTCTACAACAGCTGGAGAGCCGCAGGTTCCCTACCCCTGGTCTAGCACTTCACCTTGCATACCGTCACATATCCCCCCTCTGCTCAAGCCCCTGGGGTTGAGCAACTGTCCCAACCATACAGTGGACCCGGGAAAGGGCATCTGCATTGTTTTGTAGCTTTCCCGCTCTATGGTCCACTGTAAACTTAAATGGCTGTAAAGCAAGGAGCCACCTTGTCACCCAACTATTCTTTTCCCTGTTGTCACACATCCACTTCAAGGGGGCATGGTTGGTGACTAGCCTGAACGGTCTCCCCAACAGATAATACTTCAAGGTGTCTAAGGCCCATTTGATAGCGAGACACTCTTTCTCTACAATACCTGTTCAGCTTGCGGCTCAGGTATAAAACCGGGTGCTCCTCCCCATCTCTGATCTGGGACAGTACCGGCCCTAAACCCCATCAGAGGCATCAGTCTGCACAACAAACTCCCTTGAGAAACAATGGACAAGCGCCGGTTGTGCACAAAGGGCTTGCTTTAACCTCTGTAACGCCTTTTCAGCCTCAGGATTCCACTTCACCATGACCGACCCTTTACCCTTTGTCAGGTCTGTTAGAGGGACGGCAATGGTGGCAAAGTCGGGTATGAAAAGTTTGTAGAACCCCGTGATCCCCAGTAATGCACACACTTGTTTTTTAGTCAACAGTTGGGGCCATTTTTGGATTGCCTCAAGTTTGTTGGTCTGTGGCTTAACCAGCCCCCGACCAATAACGTGGCCAAGGTATTTGGCCTCCTCCAAACCTATGGTACATTTCTTAGGGTTGGCCGTGAGTCCCGCTCTCCGAAGGGCATCCACTACCACTTGTACCCGGGGCAAATGAGACTCCCAATTGAGGCTGTGGATGATAGCATCATCCAAATAGGCTGCTGCATAGGAGCAATGCGGTCTTAATGTTTTATCCATCATTCTCTGGAATGATGCAGGTGCACTGTGTAACCCAAATGGCATTCGCTTGTACTGAAATGACCCTTCAGGGGTAGAAAAGGGCAGTATTCTCCTTTGCTGTCTCTGTTAGGGGCCTCCCAACCGGTCTATAAGTTCATCAATGGGTATGCATCAAACTTGGACGCGCTATTCAACTTTCTAAAGTCATTACAGAACCTGTGGGGCTTGACTAGTCACTGTGGGACTCATCTATCATGTCCAACTCTAACATGGTTTTGATTTCTTTCGCCACTGCCTCGGTCTCAGGGATTCTATAGGGCTTCACATTTATGCAAACACCTGGTTCTGTAATTATGTCATGCTGGATCACTGAGGTCAGTGCGGTTAAAGAGGAGAAAAAGTCTCTATTTTTACTCACAAATTATTTAACGTCATTTTGTTGCGTTACGGACAAGGACTCAGTTATGGGGGCGTCAGGGGTCAACAGTACCCTGTCCTTTTGAGGAGGGGAGATGGTCAGTAAACTCTCTCTGTCCTTCCATGGTTTTAAGAAATTAAAAATTTGCTCCAGTCTTCTTTTCCCTGGCTGGTAAACTTTGTAGTTTCCCTACCCTTTCCCTAACCTCAAAGTGACCCTGCCACTTGGCAAGGAATTTACTTTCAACAGTGGGGACCAGTAAAAGGACTCTGTCCCCGGGGTTGAAAGCTTGGGTCTTGGCACCCCGATTATAAACCCTCCTCTGGGCTTCCTGGGCTCGCTTCATATGTTCCCGTACCAGCTGCACGAGCACTCCAACGGACCATCTACCATCACCAGTGACCCAGTCCAACCCTCGTGCTCTCCTGCACTCCCGAGCCACCTGTCTGCTCTACCAGGAGTTCCTGAGTCAGGTTAGTAAGGGAAGTTGCCTACTGCATAAGTCAGACTCGCCTACCAGGTATGTGACACTCAGCCCCTCTGGCACACCTGGTTAGATATAAAATCACTGCAAACACTTTCAAAAATACAAGTAGAGAATACCGATATCCT
The DNA here is from genome assembly GCA_018402905.1 of Glandirana rugosa. Lineage (NCBI taxonomy): Eukaryota > Metazoa > Chordata > Amphibia > Anura > Ranidae > Glandirana > Glandirana rugosa. The sequence continues at coordinate 165,365 of BLSH010112133.1, forward strand.
GGCTGTGGATTGCTACCAGAAACAGACAGACATACCTGGTACTGATGGTTGAGTATATTATCACCCAAAAAAAAGGTGGAAACTTACAGCACTGTTAAACCTTGCTGCAGAGTATTAATACAATAGAAACAACAACCTTTAATAATTAGCAACTGTAAATATAGAAAAAAAAACACAATAATCTATATGTACTTTGCACGGGCGCTGAGAGAGAGGGGAGAAGGTTTGTCAACCTCTCTGCTCCTTCTGGGCCACAAACACCATTAAGAGGTGAATAAATGGGTTAAACAGGTACAGTAAGCATGGTTTCGTAACGTTACAGGTCCTGGATTGAAGAGTACTAGTGTCTTCTGTTAGCAAAAGTTGGGGCCCTGGAAAAAGAGTAATTTTAATCAAGCAAAATTGAGACAGCAATCTTCTAGAATATTCCGTTTGTAAAGAGAGTAGGTTTAATCAAGCAAAATTGAGACAGTAATCATCTAGGATATTCCGTTAGGTGGTGGTTTGTAAGAACAGACTAAAGGTGGCAGCTCCAAACAGGCATCCTCTGACATTAGAAAGGAGAATAGGTGTCTGCATGCAGTGTCTGTACTGTGTTAAGAAGGATGTTTGGGTTTACACCTGCTCACCAATCCTCTGTGCAATGACACAACAGAGATTCCCAATGCTGGTTTAGGTTCCTGGCAATGTTGTAAGGCACTGGATCACCTCCTGTCGGCCGATCAGGATGGCTGGTAGCTGAACTGGCAAGGTGATCGGACAGCGGCCGACCGGACACCTGGATGGGTCTTGTGATCTCTGAAGTGGTGTGGGTTATCTCCGCTGGGCTAGATGATGCTGAGTTGCTGAGCAGAGTCCCTGGGCTGAACGGTGTTGAACCATGTGAGTGCCACTGTTCCTGGCTCCTCTCAGCTGTCCTCTCTCCTTAATCTCCTGGCAGCAGTCTTGGGAAAAGGGTGTCTCTCTCTCAGATGCTGGTAGACAGTGTGTCACTTTCTCCCTCAGGTGACGTTCTACCACACAGTCCTGTCACCTCACCACTCCTGTCCTCTATCCCCTCTACTCACGGTAACTCTCCCGGTAGTCTCTCTCGTTGGTCCAGACTGTCCACAGCCAAGGGGCATTTTGTGTCTTGGTCTCTGTCTCTCCCTCAGCCAACTCTCCCCTGTCACACACACTCTTCCTCTCTCCTTTCCCGGGCTCCAGGCTATCCCTTCCCTTATTTTCAGGCATGCTGGGAGCTGTAGTTTACCCCCCGTGGTCCACAGATGGGACCACCTGTCCCATCATCCCCTCCCTGACTGCTCAGTGGTCCTCCCTCAGTTGAACTGACAGCTCAGGCTCTCGTCTTGTCACAGAGTGACAATGACCTGTGCAGGGGACTCCCGCAGGGGGGAACAGAGCGAGCGGCAACCGGGAGAGGGGAGGAGCCTGCAGCTCCACCCTCCCTCTCCTCACTTGCAGGTCTTCTGCTGTGGCGACGCTCCGAGCGGGGGGGGACCCGGAACCGCCCACAGCCTCTCCCTTGTCCCCCTGCTGCTCCTGTCTGTCCATGGGGGGGGGGTACTCTGTAACCCCACTACACTACATTGTTTATTTGTACCTACAGGTAAGCCTAAAATAAGGCTTACCTGTAAGTACAGTAAATATCTCATAAAAGTGCACCATTTAGGAGGTATTTACTATAGTAGCAGCTGGTGACATCATCGCACCGTGCTCTCAATGGATGGCATGCCGTCCACTGAGAAAGCTGTGTCGCAGACGTGACTACCGCATGCATGCACATGAGTGTCAAACTGCCAAAGCCTGGGAACCCGGAAGGAAGACCAGGTGAAAATGGAGGACCGGTCAGCGGTGACAGTGTGCCACTGGAGGGCTTCATTCTAAAGTAAATTTTTCAGAATGTGGTTGTATTTGCGGTTTACTGCCACTTTAATCATTAATTTACTCAGGTACCAAGCACTGCATTGTGGGCAGCAAAGATGCATTAGTACAACACTTGAAATTTCTAGATTTTTACCTAGGACTCCTGTAAGAGAATATGGGGGGATACGACAAATTGTATAGTATGAATAGGTACCTAATGTTGCCTGCTGTAGAGTATGGCTTTTATTTTATCACCTTTGTTCATTGTACAGATTCCTTTTTTTGGGTAAGTTATAAAATGAATACAACAAATGTATTTTTTGACTTGATTTCCCATGGCATTAACTGAGATCATCTGTGAGTATTTACTAAAGGAAAATCATGCTGAGAAAATGATCAACACTTGAAACTTTAATATTACTACTGTAATTCATAACATTATATAACTTTTATATTGATAATTAGAAGGTATATGTTAAGAAAGATTGTTGTTTTTAGGTACATACGGTGTAGAAAGTACAGACATAAAAATAATCCATGTCTTTCTGCACATATAATTATTATTCCATTGGCAAAGCTGCTGGCATTGAATGAACACTTAAAGAATGGATGAAAAAAGACCCCCCTGTATTACAAGCTAGAGCCAAGAACTTGATTTTTATCACAGCTGCCAGTACAATTTAATAAATAACACTTTTTTATTTTGATTTAATTCCAAGTTGCAGTTAGTAACTGGGAGAAATAATATGCAGGAATAGAGAGGCGGAAGTGTATTTTTAACTGCAGCGACGTTATATACACAGTATTTGAACAGAATTTTTCAATAACTGAAAAAGCCACCAGGCTTTAGACATTAAAGTTCTTTGACATGCATTATATAATAAAAGCACATCACTTAGTTTTCCTTTAATGGTTCAATACATTTTCATACATATGTTTTTGTATTCAAATGCAAGAAAATATTTGTTATGCCATACATGTCCGTTTCATTACAAGTGAGTGCTAGGCTTAAGTTTAATGTAATAATGAGTTTTTGATGCACTGTGCACAGCACTGATTACATAGCTATTGGCTTTGTGAAACTGCTGTTCATATTTGTTCTATGCCAATGGGGCAAAATCCTGTTTTCCTTCTATTTTCTCCACAGGTTGAATGTTATCCATCCATGAAAAAAACTTGAGTGGCTTGAAAAAAATACTGCATTAAGGCCACTAGATGGCGCTTATGATCAGTGTTTATTACCTGTAATTGTCAGGCCCATTTAGTGGCTATAATGCAGTATTTTCCCAAACCACTGTAGAGGAAATAGGAAAACAATTGATTTTTCCCTTGGACACTGACAAATAGCTATTTGTTGTTATTTATATATATATATATATATATATATATATATATATATATATATATATATATACTGTATATAAAAACAATTCTAGGTCTATGAGCATATTTTTATTTTTAAATATTTTTGTGACAATAAAATGGCAAATATTAACGAATTCTATTTGGGAAGGGGATAACTGTGTTTCAGTGAAGCTTAGCTTTGTCTTATACCAACGGTCTCCAAACTGCGGCCCGGGAGCTTGATGCGGCCCTTTTCTTGGCCTTATCTGGCCCTTGGGGCACTTTCCTTTCACTGAAACAAGATACTATTCCTCTCACTGGCACCAACAATGGGGCAATATTCCTGCTATTGACATCAACCAATGATGGGGCACTATTATTCCCACTGATGCCAACAATGGGGCACTATTAATCACACTGACACTAATGATGGGGCACTATTGCTCCCACTGACATCAACGATGGGGCACTATTCCTCCCACTGACACCAATGACGGGGCACTATTCCTCCCACTGACACTAATGATGGGGCACTATTCCTCCCACTGACATCAACGATGGGGCACTATTCCTCCCACTGATACCAGTGATGGGGCTCTATTCCTCCCACTGACACTAATGATGGGGCACTATTCCTCCCACTGACATCAATGATGGGGCACTATTCCTCCCACTGATACCAATGATAGGGCACTATTCCTACCACTGATACCAATTAGGTATCAGCTCCCGGAACATCGGGTGTTCGTTTGTTCGGGACATTCCGAACATTCTGGGGCATTCGCTGGAACTTCTCGCACCCCATAATGCATTCCAATGGCGGCGGAATGCCGCCCGCTGATTGGCCAAAGCATGCATATGACCTACATGCTTTGGCCAATCAGCGGGCAGCCTGCTGTGAGAGCTTCGATTGGCTAAAGGCAGGATGCCTTTAGCCAATCACTGCACAGCAGCCACAATCCACACCCCACACTATATAAAGCTGCTTGTACAGCGGCTCTATGTAGTGTGTTGGCGGCGGTCAGCAGTGTTAGAGAGAGAGCTTAGGTTCCTGATTGCAGGAAGTTTAGCTAGATAGCTATATTAATGTGCAAAAAAAAGAAAAAAAATAGATAGATAGATATAAAGATAGATAGATAAAAATATAGATAGATAGATAGATAGATAGATAGATAGATAGATAGATAGATAGACAGAAAGAAAAAAAAGATACATAGGGCTATCTGTATACAGTCAGGCAGTGCAAGAATATATATATACAGTATCTTCCTAGTATATATATATATATATATATATACACACACAACGTATTGGGTGTACAGTACACTATACATCAGTGCATTATAGTGCATTTGGGGGTGTACGTACGGTACGGTAAAAAAAAAAAAAATTGCGTAGGGCTCCCCCCCCCCACAGTCCGTACCAGGCCCTTCAGGATTTTGGAAATAAATTGCGTAGGGGTCCCCCCCAAAGTCCATACCAGACCCTTTAGGTCTGGTATGGATTTCAAGGGGAACCCTGTGCCAAAATTAAAAAAAAAATTGTGTAGGGCTCTCCCCCAAAGTCCGTACCAGGCCCTTCAGGTCTGATGTGGATTTTAAGGGGAACCCCATGCCAAAATTAAAAAAAAAATTGTGTAGGGGTCCCCCCAAAGTCTCTACCAGGCCCTTCAGGTCTGGTATGGATTTTAAGGAGAACCCTGCGCCAAAATTTAAAAAAAATAATTAGCATGGGGTCCCCCCCAAAGCCCTTACCAGGCCCTTCAGGTCTGGTATAGATTTTAAGGAGAAACCCATGCCAAATTTTTAAAAAATGGCGTGGGGTCCCCACCAAAATCCAAACCAGACCCTTATCCAAGCACGCAGCCCTGGCATGGCAGGAGGGGGTGGGGAGGAGCAAGCGCCCCCCCCCATCAGAACCATACCAGGTCACATGCCCTCAATAAGGGGAGGATGCTATGAGGTCACCCCCAAAGCACCTTGTCCCCATGTTGATGGGGGGAAGGGCCTCATCCCCAAAACCCTCTTGCTTCCTCTCTTCGTCTTCAATCTTCATCTTCTACTTCCTTCTTCTTTCACTGTCGCCGCTCTCCCTGCTGCTGCAGCCCGGCCCCTGCACGTCTCCCAGAATGGGCAGTCTTCATACTGACACTTCTTTTATAAGAAGGGGCAGGGCAACCCAGTGACGTAACCGAGTGAACCCGCCCCCTTCTGATGTCATGCGCTGCCAGAGGGGGTGGGTCACCCATTTACATCCCCGGGTGGCCCCGCCCCTTTTTATAAAAACCTGTCATTGTGAAGACCGCCCATTATGGGAGATGCGCAGGGGCAGGGCTGCAGCAGCGGGAGAGCGACGGCGGTGAAAGAAGAAGAAGATGAAGATGAAGATTGAAGATGAAGAGAGGAAGCAAGAAGACTGAAAGAAGAAGCAGAAGAAGGACCGGGGCAGGAGAAGATTTAGGAAGACCGGAGGAAGAAAGAAGAAAAGAGCTATTTTACACAATAAAGGACTTGTCAAAAACTGCCTCTTGTTTTATGCACCACTACACTCTTTTTTTGGTGAATGGGTAGGGGTACAATGTACCCCATACCTATTACCATGGAGAGGACCGGGATCTGGGGTCCCCCTTATCAAAGGGGGCTTCCAGATTCCAATAAGCCCCCCCACCCGCAATCCCCCACAAGCACCGGCCAGGCTTGTGGGGAAGAGACTCTTGTCCCCATCAACATGGGGACAAGGTGCTTTGAGGTGGGGGGGCAGAGCCCCCCCTCCCTCAAAGCATCCATACTCCCCATGTTGAGGGCATGTAACCTGGTACGGCCCACCCCCCTTCCCCCCCTTATCCTAACCGGCCAGGGCTGCATGCTCGGATAAGGGTCTGGTTTGGATTTTAGGGGGAACCCCATTTCAAATTTTTTTTTAAATTTGGTGTGGGGTTCCCTTTAATATCCAAACCAGACCCGAAGAGCCTGGTTTGGACTGGGGGGGAAACCCCACCCCCCTGGTTTGGACTGGGGGGGAACCCCACCCCCTTTTTATCAGCAATTTTTTGTATATTGCCGGGAACCGGCAATACATTACAGCTACGATTTTAAATGACAATTTTTCCTATGGAAATGTCATTTTGCTCTGGCTATGTTCTACACCTCACAGAGGTGCGTCCTTTTACACACAGACTAAGGACACCCCCCAGGCACAATATTTAAAAGAATTTTTCAATTTTTTTTTTTTGCATCTTATTAAAGCATTATTAAAATCACTGCTCCTGAAAATACGAACAATTGAAAAACGTTTTTTTTCATTGAGACATGTTCCCTATGGCAGGACCCGGGTCCCCATACACTTTTTAGGGCAATAACATTGCATATAAGCCTTTAAAATGAGCACTTTTGATTTTTCATGTTGGGTCCCATAGACTTTAACCACTCCAGGTCCGCGCTGTAGCCGAAATACGGCTCCAGCGCGGACCTGAAATGCCGGGAGGACGTCCATGGACGTCCTGGCGGCAGTGGCGGCGCGCGCCGCACGCTGCGCGAGCGTGCCCGTAGGTCGGGCGGACTCAATGTCCGCCCGAGACCCGCGATCACTTTCAGGAGCCTCAGAACGGGGAACCGTCGTTGTAAACACGGCGGTTCCCCGTTCTGTGACAGGGGACATAACAGATCTACTGATCCCTGTCACTGGGATCAGTTAGATCTGTTATGTCCCGGCCAGCCCTGC
>BLSH010112232.1:5070-37756 GCA_018402905.1 Glandirana rugosa
TCAGGCGTTTGTCAAACGATTCCTGTACCTAATGACTTTGGTACAGGACACCAGACTACTCTGGTTCTATTTGAATAAACCAAGTCTACCACAGTTCTTACACACCGCTGTTGGTCCGCTCAACATGTTTCTGTTCGCACAGAAAGGATGTAGTCTCCGCCGAGATCCGAAATACTCCGGAATCCGCTTTGGATCTGTACTCCGGGGTGAGTACGGGGTTTACCCTTTTTATTAAGGTCGTTATCTTTAATTGCGTGGTCTCCCGCGACATCTCGCCTTGTGAACCGCGCTTTTAAACTTCGTCTCACGTCTGGTCGGTCCCTGGAGCTCCCCGCACACACACACACACTGTTCTCCGCACGCTGCTCGCACTCTGCTTCAAATTTTCGCGCCAAGTGTTCCGCTCTACAGCGCCCTCTGGTGCGTTAATTTCTATTGCTGGAATTATTTTTCCCATTTGGGGCATGAGTGGGGCCTCATGTCTAGGTTTCGCCTAAGGCCTCATAAAGCCTAGAGCCGCCTCTGATGTAGGAAAGACACGCTTGTCTTTGTACAACTCGCCTGGTTGTCGCCACACATTCTTGACACCATCTGAACCAAATAAGTTTATCTTGGTCTCATCAGACCACAGGACATGGTTTCAGTAATCCATGTCCTTAGCAAACTGTTTGCGGACTTTTTTGTTGCATTATCTTTATTATTATTATTATTATACAGGATTTATATAGCGCCAACAGTTTGCACAGCGCTTTACAACATGAATGCAGACAGTACAATTACAATACAAATCAATACAGGAGGAATCAGAAGGCCCTGCTCACTAGAGCTTACAATCTAGAAGGGATGGTCAAGAGGGACAAAAGGTAATAACAGTGGGCGATGAGCTGATGGAGAAAATGAGAATGCAGTTGTTAGGTGTGGGTAGGATAGGCTTCTCTGAAGAGGAGGGTTTTTAGGGATCTTCTAAAAGATAATAGAGTAGAAGATAATCGGACAGTTGGGGTAAGGCGTTCCATAGGATTGGAGAGGCACTGGAAAAGTCCTGGAGGCGAGCATGGGAGGAGGTGATGAGGGAGCTAGAGAGCAGGAGATCTTGAGAGGAACGAAGAGAACGATTAGGACGGTATTTAGAGACCAGGTTAGTGATGTAGCTGGGGGCTAAGTTGTGGATGGCTTTGTAAGTAGTTGTTAGTATTTTGTTAGTATTTTGAATTTAATTCTTTGGGCGAGTGGAAGCCAGTGGAGGGATTGACAGAGAGGAGTAGCAGAAACAGAGCGATTGGTAAGGTGGATAAGTCTGGCAGCTCTATTCATGATGGATTGGGGGGGGGGGGGGATAGCCTATGTAGAGGTAAGCCAATGAGAAGGGAGTTGCAGTAGTCGAGACGAGAGATGACCAGGGAGTGGATTAAGAGCTTTGTTGTGTCATTGGTTAGAAAGGGGTGTATTTTTGAGATGTTTCGGAGGTTGAGGTGGCAAGAGAGTTCAGAGTCCAGAACTACACCTAGGAACTTGGCATGCGGGGATGGGCTTATAGGTGTGCCATTGATTTTGACAGAGAGACCAGGGGAAGGGGCATATGGGGGAGGAAAAATTATAAGTTTGGTTTTGGATAGATTGAGTTTGAGGAAGTGGTGTGACATCCAGGCTGATATATCTGTTAGTGAATTAGTGATACGTGAGGAGACGGCAGGAGTGATCTGAGGGGTAGAGAAATAGATTTGGGTATCGTCAGCATAGAGGTGGTATTGGAAGCCATGGGAGGCTATCAACTGACCCAGGGAGGAGGTGTAGATTGAGAATAGGAGCGGTCCAAGGACAGAACCTTGGGGGACCCCAACAGAGAAAGGAAGAGGAGAGGAGGAAGAGGCTTCCTTCTGAGATGACAGCCATGCAGACCAATATGATACAGTGTATGGCATATGGTGAGAGCACTGACAGGCTGACCCCCCAACCCCTTTAACCTCTGTAGCAATGCTGGCAGCACTCATACATTTATTTCCCAAAGACAACCTCTGGATATGACGCTGAGCATGTGCACTCAACTTCTTTGGTCGACCATGGCGAGGCCTGTTCTGAGTAGAACCTGTCCTGTTAAACTGCTGTATGATCTTGGCCACCGTGCTGCAGCTCAGTTTTAGGGTCTTAGTAATCTTCTTATAACCTAGGCCATCTTTATGTAGAGCAACAATTCTTTTTTTCATATCCTCAGAGTTCTTTGCCATGAGGAGCCATGTTGAACTTCCAGTAACCAGTATGAGAGAGTGATAACACCAAATTTAACACACCTGCTCCCCATTCACACCTGAGACCTTGTAACACTAACGAGTCACATGACACTGGGGAGGGAAAATGGCTAATTGGGCCCAATGTGGATATTTTCACTTAGGGGTGTACTCATTGTTGTTGCCAGCGGTTTAGACATTAATGGCTGTGTGTTGAGTTATTTTGAGGGGACAGCAAATTTACACTGTTATTCAAGCTGTACACTCACTACTTTACTTTGTAGCAAAGTGTCATTTCTTTAGTGTTGTCACATGAAAAGATATGATAAAATATTTACAAAAATGTTAGGGGTGTACTCACTTTTGTTAGATACTGTATATATATATTAACCAGTGGCAGCTCATGCTCCATTTTTTTTGGGGGGAGGCAGCAAACAAACCACCCGAACACCCCCCCCCCCGACTTGGTGGGTGGTGATCACGTGGTCAGGCTCTGGGTTGTGTATCAGCGGCGATGCAGAGCAAAGAGATCACTCCGATGAGGATATCCATTTCCTGAATCTCCCTGTACATCCTCCCCAGTACCCACCAATACGGTTAGCTTCTCCTCTCAGCTAATTGGGTCTTAAGACCTGCTTCCTGATTGGCCTGGAGAAGAAGCAGGGAGACAATAGCGAATATTCATTTGCAATTTTCACACAACTGAGTGGGCTCAGGGCGCAGTGCTCTGCGCTCTGAGCCCACCCTTTTGTGAAGCCAATTAGAGCCTTAGGCTCAGGCTTTATAAAAAAAAATAGCAAACATGTTATACTTACCTTCTCTGTGCAGTGGTTTTTCACAGAGCAGCCCCGATCCTCTTCTTGGTTCTCCACTGGCACTCCTGTCCCCTCCCTACTGCTGAGCCGCTGCTCTCGTGCACATCACTGGATCGAGATGGGGCTCAGGTAAGTATTAGGAGGGACTGGGAGGGCTGCTGTACACAAAAGGTTTTTCATTTCATGCATGGGGTCCACTTGTAAACGTCTTTTCTTGGCCCATTCCCAGAACTGGATTGAAACACCCATTTTCCTTGTGATGTAAGAAGATACTTGTCTATTTTGTAAACTATACCTCCTGTCACCTGTGTAATTCTTTTTCCAGGCCTGCACTTTAGCGCATGTATAATCGTTACTTTCGTATCTTCTAGAAGGTCTACTTTTATATAGCATACTGGTTCGTCATAATGTTTTGCCATTACAAATGCAATTATGATGATGAAAATAAAAGAAATTAAACTAGTGGGAAGAATAAAGAAAATCATTAGAATATGAAATCAAAATATTTAAGCCTGAGGTGGCTTAATAGGGGATTGTATGTCCTCCCAATATTTGTATGAGCCTCCTCTGGCTTTGCACAATTTAGATGTATAGAGAAACTAAGCATTGGTTTAACTGGGATGATAGATTGTAATGAAATTGATTAAATATTCTCTGTTAAATGATACATGGTACTGCATATGTGTACTATATTGATAATAAATTACATTAAACATAAACTAAATTAGACAATGGCGTTAGAACCCCAGATACACGAAAAACACTAGATTTCCAATCAAAGGTATATTGTGTAAATGCAGACAAATTCTTCTTTGGATGTGAAATAAAATAAAAATGGTAGAAAACTGTGCCTGAAAATAATGAGCATATTTTGGTTATGATGGAGGTCAGAACTAACAGTAGGTAAGTCGCTTACAAACAGCATTTAACAGAGCGGCAGGCCTGATGTGCAGCCTGTAATTCTGCTGTAATGCCTATACACGGAATTGATGGATGTGTCTGTCTTTGATCATGAGAAATAGCAGGTGGACAGTGACATCCAGGCTGAAGAAATGTTTTGTTTCATAATATTGAAAACTGGAAATCCACTTTTCTCTATCATTATATTCATTTATCTCCAACTTCTGTCCCTATGCATTACTTTAATGAATGCGCAACAATAAATAAAACATAGACTAGAATGATGTCCCATGCATTAATAACTCAACAAGCAATATACTTAGGTCATTTTTCTTATCCCATCACATCTAAGAGTACACTCCCACATCTGTTTGTTGTATAGATAATCAAACATCAATAGGGAAGAGAGTGTGAAATGATCAAATTAGAGTGAAATCAATCAGAAGGAGCTCTGCTCCCCATATATCAAGCAGAATAATGTGTTCTTCCAGCTAATACAATATACTAGGAAAAAACAATAGAAAAGATCATTTTTTTCCATTTTCAGACTGTATAATGGCAGAACATAATTCAGTGCAATGCCAGGGTTGCATTCATGAGCAACCAGGGTCAATTATGGAGTCATCCATCTGAAACCTCCATCCATTAGATCAGTATGAAGCCACGCTCCAGTCTGACTCACATTACAGTGTAGCTCTACATGACTGTTTTCAATATTCTTTCAAAATCATTTTGTTTTCTATTGTTGTTTCGACACTTCCCTTCCTATAAGTATTAAATTCAGTTTACTGTATGATTTTTTTTTCCTTTTATCAAATCCTCCCACCTATCTTCACAAACCACACTGCTAAATTTGCTATTTAAATTTAGTTTAATTCCAGGCTCCCTTCAGTGTTGGTCTTGTCACTTAAAGCCTAAGCATTTGGTCAAGTTGGCCAACCTAAAGTTCAGTTTGGTTAATCTACTTCTTCAGCCAAGATCAAGCAACCAAATGTTGTAGGTTTTTGGTTATGTGTGCAGCACTGGATGAAGCCTCCATAAATATCTACCTACAGTTGCAAGACATGCAGACAATGCAGGAAACCTGGATACAGTATATGGATATTGCGTTCATTCAGCAGTACTTCATACATAAAGAGACACCTCTCTCGTATGATAAGTGCACTGTCAACCGGAACAAACCATTCCAACCACACCACTTACTGCTATATTTAAATCATAGCGCCTAAATTTTAACAACACTTTACAAGACACTATTCAGTGCACAACTCCATTCACCCTAGACTACAATAATGCAGATCTTTGAGAAATTATGGAAATTGTCCCAAGAGATAAAAATATAGTCCCAAGAAATGCAAGTATAAGGTGCTGTGTGAGGAAGCAATAAGATAAAGTTGATCTTCTATGGGATGCCTTGAAAATCTACTAGCTTTCCCACTTACCAGATCCCTCTGACCTGACAAGGTCAGCTAGCTTTGTGGGAATGCCTTGCTTTATAACAACATTACAGCTTCAACCTGGATGTCCTCCCGGCCGACCCAATGGAACCCCACTTACCAACTGGCGGATTCGGATGAATCTGTAGAATGGATCAACCACCTTGTGTTGAGCAGGGATGATCCGGCCGTTCGTAGCATAGATTCCAATCGGAAAGACAAAAAACAACCGGGGGAATCCGATAGTGAAGTACGTATTAAAAAAGTACGTTTATTAAAATCATCACGTGAAAAACAACCCAATCCAATTACTATACACGACCGTTCTAGGAAGGAACGATTGCGCTGACAAAGTAAAAAGCTAAAACGAAAGAGAAAGCAAGGGACGCCGAACAGCGCTCCACCTGCGTTCCTTAGAGCGGAAATGACATGCAATTCCCTTGCCACCTGTTCCATCAGGTTTACTTTGTTACATCATCTTTCTGAAATGTTTAGACTTGCGTTATCTAGGCATATGTCAGTGCCATCTGCTAGAGAATATTCTGCGCTGCCCAATGGTCATGCCGAAGAAGTCCAAATCCTCAGAACCTAAATTGGAATCAGTTTACTAAGAGAGTGCCAAAACAAGGATGTCTCAATTCAGACCTTGCCATTATGAATTTCCTATTGGTTTCCTGCTAATGGCATGGGATGTAATTGGCGTCCACCTCATTTGTTTTTCACTTCTTTCAGGTATTTCCTGCTACTTTTTGTTGCCTCTGGTTTGAACTGTTGTCTGTGTCTGTATGCCTCCCAAGTGTTTTGGACTTCTGCTTGGTCTTTAGTTACACTTGTCCACTGTTGTCTACAGAACAATAATTGCGCCATTAATATCACTAGAGAAGATCAGATGCTACTTGAGCCCTCACCTCATTTAGACATCACCTGCTATACCTCGCTCTATGAATTCTGTCAAATGACTTCATCAGGAGAAATCTGAAGATACTGGTGAAAATGCACATCTGAGTGAGCCTTTCTGAAGGGGGCGGTGGATAACACATTTGATGTGGAGTTCAGAACACATGCATTAGTGTGGATTTGTAGCCCATATTTGTGTTCTAGCACTGGTTGTGTATATGAATTTAACATTGCATTTATCTAATCAGAGCTGCTTTTCACATTATAAGGGTTTATAAAAAATAGTTGATTAATTAGATAACACAGTTGTGGGGGATATATTATTTATTATTTTGCATAATCCAAGTGTTGCCACTGAACATATATTCAAGGGAAAATAGGCCAGGGTACTCAGCAAAGCATGCTATACCTATAATCCAAAAGATAAGGTGGCACTCATGGGGTTTGAAAAGTGAACACTCAGTAATACGATTTATTTTGACAAGACACAAGCTTGCCTTTTCAGGAAGGAATGAAGATGAGGAAGATGAGCTTGCGCCTCATCAATAGATCAAAATAAACCATATTACTGTGTGCTCTCCTTTCAAACCCCATTAGTGCCATCTTATCTTTTGGATAAGATATATGGCACATGTCCTCTTTATTATATGCTGGTTCCACTGCCTGTTTAGTAGCACTGCACAATGACCGAAACGCACTGCTTTGATCCCTTTCAGTACACGTCTGTGGATCAGATTCTGTTAGCAGCTAACTAAGCTTATTTTAATAGGGATTCAAATGTCATTAAAGTGCATTTTTATTTCAGCTCAGTTAGGTCAAAATGAAAGATTGCATGTGTAAATATTTTATATTTCCCATATGCAGCCAGGAGTTGAAAGTCTAAGTAAATCTCAGCAGGCAGTCTTAGAGAGCAGATGTAGTACTAAACAGAGACCTGAATTGCTCAATAGGTGGACAAATACCTCACCCCCCCTCCTTCTGCTAATAGAAACAGCATTTTCATTAGTAGGTAAACACAACCTGCCACAAAGCATAAAGGTTATGATGAGCTACTAAAATACATATTTTATATAAATAACTACATTAATAGGTAGTGTTGATGTAGGCCACAGCAAACACTTATAGGGATATTGCCCTACGTGAAATCCATAAAGAAAATATGTAGAAATTCAAGCAGGAGTCAGGTGCACTCAGTGAGACTTGCAACAGAAGCTATCTTCAATGTGGTGTTTATTTTTGTGAATGCAGGCCCACCTTTTTCAAAAAAAAAAAAAAAAGATTAATAAACTTTTAAAATGTAGAAATGATCAAAAGCCATTATAAATTTGCAAAAAGGGAAGGCTGTGTATTTATGAATGCTTCTTAAGGGCAGGGACTAATGTGAATGTATTATACATAAGTAAAACACTGCATAATTTATTGGCGGTGTGTACGTACCTGTAATAAATAAATTAAAAAATCATTGATATAGGGATGACTAGAGTTGAGCAGACAACTGGATGTTCAGGTTGTCTGGTTCGGCCGAACTTCGCGGAAAAGTTTGGGTTCGATACTGAACTTGACCCGAACTTGACCCCGGACCCCGAACCCCATTGAAGTGAATGGTGACCCGAACTTTTGGGCACTAAAATGGCTGTAAAAAAGTCCTGGAAAGGGCTAGAGGGCTGCAAAAGGAAGCAAAATGGGGGTAAGGAGTAGGACAAGTGCCCTACAAACAAATGTGGATAGGGAAATAACTTAAAATCACAAAAAAAAATAAAAATGGGAGGAGGAGGTGGATGTGGAGTAGGAGCCTAGAGGTTGACTAGGCCGTGACTGTGGCAGTGTAGGTGGAAGTGGCAGTGGTGGAGGAGGAGGAGGAGGTAGCCAACACTGTTATTTGTTTGTTTGTTTATTTTTCTAATTGGGGTAGCCCCCAAAATATTGAGACATTCAAAAAAAACAAGTATACCAATGGCTGTGTGAGGCCGGTCTAAATGTTTATTCTGCACAAGGTACAGACAAGTCTTGTGGGATCCATGCCTGGTTCATTTTAATAAAGGTTAGCTTGTCCACATTGGCTGTGGACAGGCGGCTGTCCTTGTCTGTGATAACGCCCCCTGCCATGCTAAACACACGTTCAGACAATACACTGGCTGCAGGGCAGGCCAGCACCTCCAAGGCATAAAGAGCAAGCACAGGCCATGTGCCCAATTTGGAGACCCAGAAGTTGAATGGGGCAGACCCATCAGTCAGTACGTGTAGGTGTATGCACATATACTGTTCCACCATGTTACTGAAATGCTGCCTCCTGCTAAGACCTTGCCTATCAGCTGGTGGTGCTGTTTGTTGTGGTGGGCTGCTGACAAAGCTTTTCCACATTTCGGCCATGCTAACCCTGCCTTCTGAGGTGGTGGCAGTGCCACAGCTGCGTTGGTGACCTCTTCCTCCTCCTCCGCCTTCGCCTTGTGCTTCCACAGAACCCCCTGTGTCATTTGGGAATGCCTTCAGCAGCGTGTCTACCAGCGTGCGCTTGTAGTTGCGCATCTTCCGATCACACTCCAGTGAGGGAATTAAGGACGGCACGTTGTCCTTGTAACGGGGATCTAGCAGGGTGGCCACCCAGTCATCGGCACAAGTTAAAATGTGGGCAACTCAGCTGTCGTTGAGCAGGCACTGCAGTCACTCATGTGTGCCAGGCTGCCCAGAGGCAAAGACAAGCTGTCCCCTGTGGGAGATGTATAATCTGTGTCCTCCGTATCCCCCCAGCCACGCTCCAGTGATGCCCACGAGCTGTGTTGGGTGCCACCCTGCTGTGAACACGGTTCCTCCTCCTCATCATCATCTTCCTCATCCTCCTCATTCTCCAGAACTGTGCCCTGGCTTGAAAATTTTTTACCTGGCCTATGCTGGTGCAGGAACCCACCCTCCGAGCCACTTGTGAATGACTGGCCTGATAACCGTGGAAATTACCCCTCTTCCTCCTGTGCCACATCCTCTTCCATCATTGCCCGAAGTGTTTTTTCAAGGAGACATAGAAGTGGGATAGTAACGATGAGAACAACGTCATCGGCACTGGCCATGTTGGTGGAGTACTCGAAACACCGCAATATGGTACACAGGTCTCGCATGGAGGCCCACTCTGTGGTGAAGTGGTGATGTTCCGCAGAGCGACTGACCCGTGCGTGCTGCAGCTGAAACTCCACTATTGCCTGCTGCTGCTCACAGTCTCTCCAGCATGTGCAAGGTGGAGTTCCACCCTGTGGGCACGTCACATAGGAGGCGGTGAGCGGGGAGGCCGAGGTTCCGCTGCAGCGCAGACAGGCAAGCAGCAGCAGGGTGAGAATGCCAAAAGCGTGCACAGGCGGCCCGCAGTTTCTGCAGCAGCTCTGACATGGTAGTTTTTTAGAAATTTCTGCACCACCAAATTCAGCACATGCGCCAGGCAAGGGATGTGTGTCAAACCGGCTAGGTCCAGAGCTGCTACGAGATTTTGCCCATTATCGCACACCACCAGGCCGGGCTTGAGGTTCAGTGGCAACAACCACTCATCGGTCTGTTGTTCAATGTCTGCCCACAGCTCCTACGCAGTGTGGGGTTTATCCCCCAAACATATCAGTTTTAAAACAGCCTGCTGTCATTTCCCCGTGGATGTGCTGAAGTTGGTGGTGAAGGTGTTATGCTGAGCGGATGAGGAGGTGGTAGAGGAGGAGGAAGCACAGTAGGAGGAGGAGGCAACAGGAGGCAAAGAGAAATGCCCTGCAATCCTGGGTGGCGAAAGGACATGCGCCAAACGGCTAGCCGCCTCGGGCCCACCCACCACTATATTTGCCCAGTGTGCAGTTAGCGAGATATAGCGTCCCTGCCAGTGCTTACTGGTCCACGAATCAGTGGTTATGTGGACCTTGCCACAGGTGGTGTTGCGCAGTGCACACTTGATCTCGTCCCCGACTTGTTTGTGCAGGGAAGGGATGGCTCGCCTGGAAAAGTAGTGGCGGCTGGGAACCACGTACTGTGGGACAGCCACCGCCATCAGGTTTTTAAAACTGTCCGTGTCCACCAGACGGAATGTCAGCATTTCAAAGGCCAGGAATTTTGATATGCTGGCATTCAGGGCCATAGATCGCGGGTGGGTAGGGGGGTACTTCCTCTTTCACTCCAGTGTTTGGGAGATTGAGAGCTGTAAGCTTCCATGGGACCGTGTGGAAATGCTTGGGGACAGTGGTGGACATGGTGGCGTTGCTGTCAAATGGTCTGTTTGCTGGGTGGCAGGTGACACTGGCACTGTAGAGGTGGAGGAAGAGGCCGAGGCAGCAGTAGAAGAGGAAGCAGGAGGAGGCCGAGACCTTTCTTGGATTTTGAGGTACTTATTCCACTGCAGCAAGTGCTTTGCATTTAGATGCCTGGTCATGGAGGTTGTGCTCAGGTTTAGAACATTTGTGCCTCGCTTCAGCCTCTCATTGCACAGTGTGCAAACCACTTGTGTCTTGTAGTCAGCACATTGTCTGAAGAACTGCCTCGCCGGGGAATGTCTTTGAGCTGCCTTTGGTGTGCTAGGTCCCTGGGTGTGGTGGGTAGTAGTAGGCATACTGTCTAGGGAACGCTCGCTCCACTTTTGCAACCTGCTTCCTCTTTTGCTGTGCTGGTGCCTCTGTGCGACCACAACCTCTTCCTCCAAACTGCACACGTCACTCGCATGACCTTCATTCCATGTGGGGTCTAGGAATCCATCATCCTCCACATAATCTTCCACCCGCCGTTCACCACTTCCCTCCTTGTCAGTCTGCACATTGAGGAAAGACGCAGCAGTTGGCACCTGTGTTTCGTCATCATCAGAGACATGCTGCGGTGGTGTTTCCATGTCCTCATACTGCAACAGAAGTGGTTGGGCATTGGTGCACTCAATGTCTTCCACTTCTGGGGCAGGGCTATGTGGATGTCCCACGGAAAGCACACCAGCAGAGTCATCAAAAAGCATAAGAGACTGCTGCATGACTTGGGGCTCAGACTGCTTGGCTAATTTACAAGGGGCTGAGGTGAAAGACAGATGGCCATGGGGTTCAGGTGCCAACTCTGAGCTTTCATCATGGGACCGGGTGGGAGACAATGTGAAGGAACTGGAGGCATTGTCAGCCACCCAATCTACTATCGCTTGTACTTGTTCTGGCCTCACCATTGGTTGAGCGCCATTCGGGCCTACCATGTAACGTTGAAAGTTCTGTCGGATACCTGAGGAAGGTGTTTTCACTTGTGCGTGTAGCTGGCACAGATCGACCACGTCCTATCCTTGGAACAGGAGCTTCAGCAACACCACCAACACCAGCAGCACCAGCAGCACCACGACCCTTATTTGACACTCTCCTCATTCTGGACACAAATGTACTATGAAACACTATTTATTAATAATGAAAATTGTAGATGCACTTTTTATTTTTGTGCAAGAAATGCACTGCTCACATCAGCAGCAGGAACCTCTCCCTACACCAGTATGAGATGATTTTAGAGCGATCAATAATCTGTCTTTCACAGCACCGACAGGAACCTGTCCCTACTGCAGTAGTAGATGGTTTTAGAACGATAAACTCTCCCTCAGAGCACCAACAGGAACCTCTCCCTAATGCAGTAGTAGATGGTTTTATAACGATAAACTCTCCCTCAGAGCACCAACAGGAACCTCTCCCTAATGCAGTAAGAGATGGTTTTATAACGATAAACTCTCCCTCAGAGCACCAATAGGAACCTCTCCCTAATGTAGAAGTAGATGGTTTTAGAACGATAATCTCTCCCTCAGAGCACCAACAGGAACCTGTCCCTAATGCAGTAGTAGATGGTTTTAGAATGATAATCTCTGCCTCAGACCACCAACAGGAACGTCTCCCTAATGCAGTAGTAGATGGTTTTAGAATGATAATCTCTCCCTCAGAGCACCAACAGTTACGTCTCCCTATTGCACTATAAGATGTTTCTGAACGCTAATGTTTCCCTCACAGCACAGACAGTAACATCTGCCTAATGCACTATAAGATGGTTCTGAACGCTAATGTCTCCCTCACACGACCGCAATGAAGGTCTCCCTAATGCAGTCTGACATGGTTGTGAAGGCTAATCTTTCCCTCACAGCACCGGCATGAAGCTCTCCCTACTCTAGTCTGAGACAATCTGACACACGGCGCTACGTGACTCCAGCCTCATATAGAGGCGGGGTCACATGATGCACTGGCCAATCACAGCCATGCCATTAGTAGGCATGGCTGTGATGGCTTCTAAGGGCAAACTAGTGAAAAGCTTGTTGATTGGCTGCCCAGCAGCTATAGAAAAGGCGCCAAAAATACCTGAATACCAAACCCGATAACTGACTTTTTTTTTAATGTCCGGGATCGGGTTTGGGGCACGGACACCCCTTTACAGTCCGGGTTCACTCAACTCTAGCGATGACCACTAGAGAGAGCATTTACAAATCTGCCTATGAAGGGTAACTCCATTTTTGTGGGGAAAAAATAGCAAATGAAGAAAAAATAATATAGCATATGCAATTGCAACACAAGTCATATTGTAATTGAATGTTATTAAAATTACTTTTCCTTTTCAATCTGCAGCTCTGACATTTTCTGAAAATGCAATGCAATATGGCTACCTGGAGGTGTTCTGTACACAGAATGTGCACTGATCACTCCCCAGAAACATAATTTCCTGCTTTTGTGATTGACTCACCAATTTTCCCAGAAGTCTGCAATAAGATACAAGGCAGATTTCCAACATCCCCTGTAACAAAAATGTAATTTTTGGTGAGATAACTTCGATAGGAAATCACGGTTAAAAGGATGCAGACCCAGCAACTTTCCTCATTAGAGCTTTGCAGCTGCACAGCCAGCTGATTGATAATTATGAAACCACTCCCATTAGACTCACTTTCCACCTGGATACAGACAAACACACAGGGATTTCTACAGAATAACAAAATATAAGAATCTGCAGCAAAGTTTGTTAAAATCCTTGCAATGTACATAGATCACCCAGGAGGGAATGTTTTTTTCTCAAGAAAAGTGGAGTTACTATACACTTTAAAGTTCAATAATTAACATATGCAACAGCAAACAAATGCAAATGGCAAAGTCTAATTAAAAATGTTTTTGTTTATTTTCTTTTATAAAATATAACCAGAAAAAAAAAAATACAAAAAAGGACAGTTAAAAAAATGTGACAATCAAGATGAAGTGTACAACAATCAGAAGCAGATCAAAATATAGTACATCTTGTGTGTGATATAGGACCATAGTAATACAATACAAATAACAAAATGTCAACTCAGCTCTAAATATAGAATACAAAGTCAGCTAGGGAGGTACCAGGGGGTCAGACAAGACTGAGAATCAAAAAGAATTTTCAGGTAAATTTTACAATAACATGACAAACTATTGTTTCCCTTTCAAATGACTGTGAGCTGTTTGATGACAGCATTCATTTCCTACTTTGTAATCAGCTAAGCGTTATCTCGTGTGGTCTGCCCTAACATGAATGGGGATTAATCCTGAAGTGCGTTAAAGCCCTTAGCATCCCAGAAGGTGATATTTTGGGTGGCTTGGGCAATGGAAAGCCAGGGCATTTCAAAGCCAAATTAAATCAAACATTCATCTTCATTAAGGAGATTCAATATTAATTGTAGTCCTTTGATTATACGTAAGTCATCTTTTACTTGTCCTTAAATAACCTTGGTACTTTGTTCCCAGTTTGCACAAAGTTTTTTCCTTCCTTTCCTTATTTTATCTTTGCCCAGAGCACTTTTCATGTTCAAAACGGATTCATAAAACACTATGTAAATTCAAAACGAAAATATTTGTGTTATTAGAGAGGACCTAAACATTTCTGAAGTGGATAATTAAGGTGTTTTCTAAATCAATGGTTTGTTAGATCACAATATCATTGTCCTAAACATAAGAGAAATTTTCAAACCAATCAAAGCGTTTGTTTATTTATCCTCCTCCAAGCCATCTTGGTTCAACATTAACAATTCTCTTTGAATCTGTGTGTAATAACAAATTGAACTCTGGTAATTAAAATAATTTTCTAGTCATTATGAATTATTAATGAGAAGCTTGAATATCTCTCGACTCATTAGTATGTATCTGGTTGGATGTATTTGCATAACCCCAGAAACCATTACCTAGAAAATCATTTAACACGCAGAGAGTCTATTTCTTCTGCAGAATCTGTACTCCTCCTGACTGAGAGGGGGTGCAGGGGCCACTCCGACATCCAGGCAAAATGCATCTTTCAAAATGAGGTTCAATTACCTTTACCGAAAGAGTTTAACTTGTTTCTGTACAAAATATGCAAATGTTATGTA
Organism: Glandirana rugosa; assembly: GCA_018402905.1. Classification (NCBI taxonomy): domain Eukaryota; kingdom Metazoa; phylum Chordata; class Amphibia; order Anura; family Ranidae; genus Glandirana; species Glandirana rugosa. Next base: position 19,667 of record BLSH010112232.1, read on the forward strand.
GGTTTTTTGATTAATGACAGTTTCATAATTACTTTTCTAACAAAACACTTTTACCTGAGTATTGAATTTGAGGACTGACAGTGAAGTTATCATAAGTTATTAAATAATATATTTTAGCAACTTATGATTGGAGAACAGGATATGTATAGTTTATTCTACACTTACAGCCTTATTTAATACAAATAAAAAGTGTTAAATGGATCTTAAATAATCCTAATGCTTTTCAAGTGCCAGCATCTCCATGCATGGGGGCCTGCTGCAATAACTCGTTTTACTATAATGGTTGCTCACAACTTTATGAGATGAGAAAAAAGTACACCACTCAAAGCAAAGTTCACTTTTTCCAGAAAATAGCCTATGCAGTAAATGGGCCCCATTGGATAATAAAAAAAATGTTCAGAAATGTTATAGTCATACCTGTAGGCCACTTGGGTCCCCTCAGAAGTCTGGCCTGAAAACACCTAAATAGCAACCTTGGTCCTGGCTTTTTGCTAGGATGCAAAAGCCATTGATTTTCACTCCTTATTGGAAGGGGGTATCCAACAGTTTCCAAATCCTAGCAACAAGCCAGGACATAGAGGTTGCTCACTAACAGTTTTCAGGTCAGGCTTTAGAGGGAACCCTAATGGCCTACAGATATGACTATAAAATTATTGAACATTTTACAGAGCTGCACAGTTTTTTAATACCTACTGGAGCCCTTTGATGGCATAAACTATTTTCTGGAAAAGGTTAACTTAGAATTTTGTTTCAATGTTTTTATTGAGGTTTATCATATTATAAACATAAGAGAACATCAGGAATTTGACATACATGGGGTATTGACATAAAATCAAAGAATTACAAAAAGGAAAAAAAAGGAATACAGAGATTGTACATAGCAGTTTGACATGCATGACCTTATTTGTGTTGTACTAGGTATAAGGGTCATGAAAGAGAATGGTGTAAAGAAAAATGTTAGAGAGACGGCATATTATATTTGGGAGATACCGGATACACCTTCAAACTTCCCAATCACCCCTATGGGGAACAATCTATGATTGGTACGAGGCAAGGAAAGCCAGTGTATGTAATCCTATGTTACTGGGTATCTCGTAATTGTTTTTGGGTCGTGCCACCTTTATCTGTGCTAACATAGATGCTGGACTCTTTGTCTGATGGGAGTTCTAGGGAATATTGTCCAGGTGATATGTTGAAATGTGTTGGTGTGTGGTTTAGCTGGGGTATTTACCCCACCTATTGGGGAGCTTATTCCTCTGCGGAGGTTGGAAAAGGGTGTGGAATGGAGGGAATAAAGGGAGGGAAAAAAGAAAGGGGGGTGGGAAGGCAGATTTGTGTTATGTTGCCCTGTGTAACCCATTTGGCTAAACTGGTCCTTTATGTGCCCCCTGAGCGAGTTAAGGCGGAACTGTCTAATAGTCTGCGGTATTCCTCGGATTCAGTGAAATGTCTCTAGCATGCCATATTTTATGGAACTTCTCTGGGGTTTCTCTAGCTTGAGGGACTAGGTCTTCCATTTCGGTGTTTTTTTCCACCCGTTTACGCCTTTCTATATGTTGGGGGGAGAACTACTTTTTCAGTGGAAGGGTATACACATTTTGGCTGCGTTTATAAGGTGGAGGGTTAGAGAATTTTTATAGGCCGCTTGGGGTATTGATGTGTGGTGGAAAAGGTATTGGGCCGGGGTATAATCTGGTGTGTACGTCGTTATTTGGGTGGCAAGGCGGTGGATTTACTTCCAAAAAGGTTGGATCAGCGGGCAATTCTACCATATATGAAGAATTGATCCCATTGTGCATCTCCAACACAATGGGGAAACATCGGGGTAGAACTTATGTAGTTTGTCTGGGGTTCTATACCAACTAGAATATATTTTGAAGCTGTTTTCTTGCGTAGATATGTTGATTGAGCCTTTATGAATATGGGTGTGGATGTGTTCCCATTCTTCCTCAGACAGGTCAAACCCCAACTCCTTTTCCCAACGTTGGCTTGCCGTGTTCCCCTTGGGGTGGTGGCCTGCAAACATTGTGGAGTATATGTCCGAGAACAAGTGCCTCTGGGGTTCTGATCTGTTTCACATTGATTCAAAGGGTGTACATTCTCTGTACCAATTTGTGGGTGTTTTGGAGCTTAGCAGGAAGTGTCTGATTAGCAAGAATTTGAAGAATGAGATGGTGTAGTCTTAAAAACGGGATCCAAGAATTTGAAATTGTATAAGTTTACCCTTTTCGAAGAAGGACGCTGCCCTAATTGGTTTCCATTGTTGAGGAGTGTGTGGGGTAGGATCTGTGAGCCCAGGTGGGAAGTCTGGGTTTCCATTAATAGGGGTTAGTGGCCCGGGTGACAAAGCTATTTTCATTGTTCTGCAGGCCATTCTGAAGTTCTGTAAAGTAGGGCCTATAAGGGGATGTGTGGAGCTCAGTTCCAGGACCAAGATGTGTCTAATCCATGGCAAGTTGTGTATTGGCAGACGAGAAAATGATTCCTCTAGTCTGACCCAATCTTTGTGGATGCATGTACATGCCAGTCAACCACCCTAGCTAATTGGCAGGACCAAAAGTACTTATACAGGTCTGGCAATCCATGTCCTCCTTTCAATTTAGGGGTCACCAGTCTAAACTATCCCAATTGCAGGTGTTTGGAGGATTTTTTGTAGGTAGAGAAGAATGAGGTAGGTAGCCTAATTTGTATGGTTTGTAGGAGATAAGGGAAGATGTTAATTTTCGCAATCGGAAATTGTTTTGGCACTGCGTAACTGTGGTTTTGGGAAGGGATATATTTATTGCTTTGGATTTTGAAAAATTAATTGGAAGGTTGGTAAGAGATTGGAAAAGAGTGAAGTCTTTCAGCAAATTTGGTATTGTGATAGTGGGATTTGTAAGGAATAACAGAATGTCATCTGCATAAGCCGCAAGTTTGTAAAGTCGATTGTTTATTTCCACTCCTCTGATGTCTGGATTGTCCCTTATTCTGCGGAGTATAGGTTCTAGGGTGAGCACAAATATAAGGGGAGAAAGGTGGCATCCCTGGCGTGTGCCATTGGAGATGGAGAAGGTGTCCAACAGATGGCCGTTGACTCTAATTCTTGCTGTAGTGGTAGAGTAGAGAGCAAGCATGAATTGAAGCATGTGATCCTGAAAGCCCATTGCTTTCAAAGTTGCAGTCATGTAGTCCCAGGCCACCCTGTCGAACGCCTTCTCCGCATCCAAGGAGAGAAAGAATCCTGGTCTGGAGGAGGCTGTAAGCCAATGATGTATGCTGATGGCTTTCAGGATGTTGGCTTCTCGTCTGGGAAGAAAACCCACCTGATCTTAAGAGATTAACTTTGGGAGGAGGGGGAGTGTTCTGTTTGCGAGAATCTTGGCATAAAGTTTTAAGTCCACGTACAAAAGTGAAATGGGCCTGTAGTTTGCTACTAAAGAGGGATCTTTGCCCGGTTTTGGTAGCATTGTTAGTCTTTGTTGAATAGGGGTAGCGAGTTATATGTTGTCAATAAATGTGAAAGGATAGCATCTTCGAAAGTCTTGTAGTATCCGACAGTTAGACCATCAGGGCCTGGGCTTTTGGCTGTATTTAATTGTTTTAGGGCCTTTTTCACTTCTAAGGCTATCGGGCGATTCATTTCTGAAGCCTCTGCCGAGGATATAGGTTTAGGAATGTATTGGTCCAGGAAGTCTTTACTCATCTCTAGAGTTGAGCGAACACCTGGACGTTCGGGTTTGGAGGGTCCGAACGAACTTTAGGAAAAAGTCCGGGTTTGGCACCGAACGTTGTCCGAACTTTATCCCGGACCCCGAACACCATTGAAGTCAATAGGGACCCGAACTTTTAGGCACAAAAATGGCTGTAACAAAGTCCTGGCAAGTGCTAGAGGGCTACAAAAAGGAAGTAAAATTGGGGTAAGAGTAGGGCAAGTGTCCTACAAAAAAATGGGGATAGGGAAAATAAATTAAAATCAAATAAAAAAAATGGGAAGGGGGGGTGGATGTGGAGTAGGAGCCTGGAGGTTGACTAGGCCGCGACCGTGGCAGTGTAGGTGGAAGTGGCTGTGGTCGAGGAGGAGGAGGAGGTAGCCAACACTGTTTTTTTTTTTTGTTTATAATTGGGGTAGCCCCCAAAATATTGAGGCCTATTCAAAAAAACAAGTATACGAATGGCTGTGTGAGTCCGGTCTAAATGTTTATTCTGCACAAGGTACAGACAAGTCTTGTGGGATCCGTGCCTGGTTCATGCCTCTTCCTCCTCCTCATTCTCCTGTGCCACATCCTCTTCCATCATGGCCCAAAGTGTTTTTTCAAGGAGATATAGAAGTGTGATAGTAATGCTGAGAACAGCGTCATCGGCACAGGCCATGTTGGTGGAGTACTCAAAACACTGCAATACGCTACACAGGTCTCGCATGGAGGCCCAGTCATTGGTGATAAAGTGTTGCTGTTCCGCAGAGCGACTGACCCGTGCGTGCTGCAGCTGAAACTCCACTATTGCCTGATGCTGCTCGCACAGTCTCTCCATCATGTGCAAGGTGGAGTTCCACCTTGTGGGCACGTCGCATATGAGGCAGTGAGCGGGAAGGCCGAAGTTCCGCTGCAGTGCAGACAGGCGAGCAGCAGCAGGGTGAGAACGCCGAAAGTGCGCACAAACGGGCCGCACTTCATGCAGCAGCTCTGACATACCCGGGTAGTTTTTTAGAAAATTCTGTACCACCAAATTCAGCACATGCACCAGGCAAGGGATGTGCGCCAAACCGGCTTGGCCCAGAGCCGCTACGAGATTTCGGCCATTGTCGCACACCACCAGGCCGGGCTTGAGACTCAGTGGCAACAACCACTCATTGGTCTGTTGTTCAATGCCCGTCCACAGCTCCTGCGCAGTGTGGGGTTTATCCCACAAACATATCATTTTAAAACAGCCTGCTGTCGTTTCCCCCTGGATGTGCTGATGTTGGTGGTGAAGGTGTTATGCTGAGCAGATGAGTAGATGGTCATGGAGGAGGAAGCGCAGTAGGAGGAGGAGGCAACAGGAGGCAAAGAGAAATGCCCTGCAATCCTCGGCGGTGGAAGGACATGCGCCAAATGGCTAGCTGGCTCAGGCCCACCCGCCACTACATTTGCCCAGTGTGCAGTTAGCGAGATATAGCGTCCCTGCCCGTGCTTACTGGTCTATGTATCAGTGGTTATGTGGACCTTGCCACAGGTGACGTTACGAAGTGCACACTTGATCTTGTCCCCGACTTGTTTGTGCAGGGAAGGGATGGCTCGCCTGGAAAAGTAGTGGCGGCTAGGAACCACCTACTGTGGGACTGCCACCGCCATCAGGTTTTTGAAACTGTCCGTGTCCACCAGACGGAATGACAGCATTTCAAAGGCCAGGAATTTTGAAATGCTGGCATTCAGGGCCAGGGATCGCGGGTGTGTAGGGGGGTACTTCCTCTTTCTCTGCAGTGTTTGGGAGATGGACAGCTGTAAGCTTCCATGGGACCATGTGGAAATGCTTGGGGACGGTGGCGGACATGGTAGCGTTGCTGTCATATCGTCTGTTTGCTGGGTGGCAGGTGACACTGTCACTGTAGAGGTGGAGGAAGAGGTCGAGGCAGCAGCAGAAGAGGAAGCAGAAGGAGGCCAAGACCTTTCTTGGATTTTGAGCTAATTATTGCAATGCAGCTTGTGCCTTGAATTTAGATGCCTGGTCATGGGGGTTGTGCTCAGGTTGAGAACATTTATGCCCCGGCTCAGGCTATCATTGCACAGCTTGCAAACCACTCGTGTCTTGTCGTCAGCACATTGTCTGAAGAGCTGCCATGCGGGGGAACACCTTTGAGCTGCCTTTGGTGTGCTAGGTCCCTGGGTGCGGTGGGTAGTAGCAGGCCTACTGTCTAGGGGATGCTCACTCCGCTTTTGCAACCTGCTTCCTCTTTTGCTGTGCTGGTGCCTCTGTGCGACCACCACCTCTTCCTCCAAACTGCACACGTCACTTGCATGACCCTCCTTCAATGTGGGGTCTAGGACCTCGTCATCCTCCACATCATCTTCCACCCACCCTTCACCACTGCCCTCCTTGTCAGTCTGCACACTGAGGCAAGCTGCAGCAGTTGGCACCTGTGTTTCGTCATCATCAGAGATATGCTGCGCTGGTGTTTCCATGTCCTCATCCTGCAACAGAAGTGGTTGGCCATCGGTGCACTCAATTTCTTCCTCTTCTGGGGCAGCGCTATATGGATGGTCCATGGAAAGCACACCAGGAGAGTCATCAAAAAGCATAAGAGTCTCTTGCAGGACTTGGGGCTCAGACTGCTTGGCTAATTTACAAGGGGCTGAGGGGAAAGACAGATGGCCATGGGGTTCAGGTGCCAACTCTGAGCTTTCATCAAGGGACCGGGAGGGAGACAATGTGAAGGAACTGGAGGCATTGTCAGCCACCCAATCTACTATCGCCTGTACTTCTTCTGGCCTCACCAATCGTTGAGGGGCATTCTGGCCTACCATATACCGGTGAAGGTTCTGTTGGCTACCTGAGGAAGGTGTTTCCCTTGTGCGTGTAGCTGGCACACCTTGACCACGTCCTCTTTTTCCAACAGGAGGTTCACCAACACCACCAACACCAGCATCACCAGCAGCACCATGACCACGTCCCTTATTTGCTCTCCTCATTGTGCCTGCAAATGTACTATGCAGCCCTATGTAAATATTTATTAATACCAATTTTAATTTTTTTTTTTTGAAAACACCAACGTAGCCGGACTTTTTATTTTGGTGCAAGAAATGCACCGCTCACATCAACAGATGGAAGCTCTCCCTTTAGAACTAAGAGATGATTTTTGAACAATAATGTGTCACTTACAGCAACAGCTAGAACCTCTCCCTTTAGAACTAGGAGATGATTTTTGAACAATAATGTGTCACTTACAGCAACAGCTGGAAGCTGTCCCTTTAGAACTAGAAGATGATTTTTGAACAATAATGTGTCACTTACAGCAACAGCTAGAACCTCTCCCTTTAGAACTAGGAGATGATTTTTGAACAATATTGTGTCACTTATAGCAACAGCTGAAACCTGGCCCCAATGGAAGTAGGCAATGATTTTTGAATAATAATCTGTCCCTCTAAGCAGAAGCCTCTACCTAGTGCAGTCAGATTGTTGTGTAACACAGGGTTTGATCTGCAATCTGTCACTCAAAGCAGCAGTATGTGAAATCTCAAATTACTCCCACAATCTGATCGTTGTGTACGATCCCACAATCTGATCGTTGTGTACGATCGTAACGATCGTTGTGTTAGGCAGGGTTTGATCTGCAATCTGTCACTCAAAGCAGCAATATGTGAAATCTCACATTACTCCCACAATCTGATCGTTGTGTACAATCGTAGCGATCGTTGTGTTATGCAGAGTTTGATCTGCAATCTGTCACTCTAAGCAGCAGTATGTGAAATCTCAAATTTCTGCAATCTGTCCCTCAGAGAAACAGTAGTAGTAATCTCAGGATGCAGGATCAGATGTTAAAATGTCTGCAATCTGTCCCTCACAAAAACGCTGGCAGCTTCATCTCCCTATACTATTCTGAGTCTCAGAGAGCATGTGACTGCCGCATCAAGTGACTCCAGCTTATATAGAGGCTGGGTCACATGATGCACTGGCCAATCACAGCCATGCCATTAGTAGGCATGGCTGTGATGGCTTCTAAGGGCAAACCAGTGAAACGCTCGTTGATTGGCTGCCCTGCAGCTATTCAACATGCGTGATCAACTACCAGAACCCGAACCCGAACATCCCAAAGTTCGGTACGGACCCGAACGTTACAGTCCGGGTTCGCTCAACACTACTCATCTCTTCTCTCTTGCTACTTTCTTGTGTGATTGTCGGAGTTGCTAAGTTATATAATTTGGTATAGAATCAAACGAATTGGGTGGCTATCCCGTCAAATATAACGATTTTGTTTCCTGAAGGGTCAGTAATGGAGTGAATGGTTGAGGCAGCCTTTTTAATTTGGAGAGCTCTTGCCAGCAATTTGTTTCCAGATTCGTAAAATAATTTTTGTGTTAATGAGTATTTGCATTAAACTGTTTTCCCTATTACCTCTTGCAGATCTTCCCTAGCCTTCAATAAGTCGTTTTATGTTACGTTGTGAGCGATTGTTTGTGTATATTTTCTAGTGAACGAATACGTGTCAATAATTTGTTGATATGGGCTCGTCTTGCCTTCTTCCGCTATGCCGCAATGAGATAAATTCTCCCCTGATGACATATTTATGTGCTGCCGATTCCATTGTTCGTGCGATTTCAGTGGATCCGTTCTCTCGGAAATATTGTGACAATTGTGTCTTGATTATTTTTAAAGTTTTGGAGTCTGAGAGGAGGGAGCTGTCCAGCTTCCAAATTCTGGAACCTCAGAATGCAGCCTGGAATGTCATGGTCATGGAGATGGGGTTATGATCCAATAGGAGCATAGGTTCTATGGATGCATGTGTGGGGGATGCTAATTCTTGTTGTGTGAGGAAAAAGTAATGGATCCTGGTATATTTGTTGTGGGGAGGTTAGAAAAATATGCAGTCTTCTGTGTTTGGGTGAAAGACCCGCCAAGTATCGTGTAAGGTTAGGTCGCATTCAATGCACTGTTCTTGATAGAGGGGGACCGTGAGGAGGTGTCCTGTGTAGGCATAAGAGCTAGGTTGAAGTTTCCCCCTAGTAGCAGGATTCCGCTTTGAAAGGATGTGAGAAGATATAGAGTATTTCGTAAGAAGGGAACCTGGAGCTTATTGGGAGCATAGAGGTTGGCCAGTGTAACAGATTTGCCATATAATGGTCCTTTGAAAAATAAGAAGTGGCCCTTTTTGTCTTTCAGTGTATCTTGAATTTTTGGAAATTAGAATGGATACGCCTTTGGACTTAGAGTCCCCGATTGGGGCATAAAAGACCACGGGGAAGTATTTACTTTGTAATTGTTAGGAAAAGGTTTGTGCCTGGAACGGGATCCATTCACCTGTGTGCGCGCCTGTGCACACGCGCACGTGCATGCACCGGCAATGGCGCCAAAGGGCCCTATTTAAGCTGACAACACCCAGCAGGCAGTGCTGTCCATTCTACAGCATGCGTGTGTTCTAGAGTGATCTGTATCCTGATTTCCTGTTCCTGCCACCCAGCCTGTCTCTGACGTTGATTGATCTCTGCCTGCACCGACCCCCAGCTTACCCACGACAACTCTTCTGCCTGATCCTTGTGTACCTTGCTGCCCACCTGTTGACGACCCTGACTGTAGCTGACGACCCTTTTGCCTGCACCTTTTGTACCTCTTTGCCAGCCAGTTGCCGACCCCAGCCTGCATCTCTACTCTACTATTGCACAAGCCTCTACCAAACCTCTCACACCACCACCAGTGAACTAGTCCAATCCTCATGCCCCCCTGTGCTCCCGAACCCTCTGTCTGCTCTACCAAGGGTTCCCGAACCAGGGCCGTAAGAGTGGTTGCTTCCTGCACAAGACAGACTCCACCACCAGGTGTGTGACAGTAATTTACGGATGCTGTCTGCCTGGCAGTGCATTTCCTGAAAAAACACCACCTCCACCTTGGATTGTTGTAATGTTAGAAGGAGGCAAGAACGCTTTTAAGGGGTGTTGAGACCCCTTATATTAAGGGAGTATAGCTTGACCTTAGGTGAAGGGCCTATGGGCTTGTGATGTGATGTGTTTCAGACACGTGAGTGTGAGCTTATGATGGGGGAGAGGACAAGGAGATTGGGGGAAGAGAAGAACAGAAGGGGGGTAGGAGATGAAATCTCCTAAGTATGAGACCAAAGATTGGTGGGAGCCTGCCCACCTAACTTGAATTGGTTAGATTTGGTAAGGTACGATGGAAAAGTCGAGTATGCTCCTCATGTAGGAATCTGCTCTAATTTGTGCCACCGTGTGGGGGTTGGGTTTATCCTAGCAAGAAGGATTTGTATGTGATGTAATCCATCCCGCCGCCACAGGGTGATGGATCACTTTTGGAGGTAATATGTTTGTTGACACCCATTATGAGGGCAGAATATTGACTAAATGGGCTGGGTGATGATTTACTGGGTGTGTGCAGCGATATTTGGAGCATAGATGGGGTGGAGGGTTTGGTAGTGTAATCGTTAGATAATACCAATAACTGTTAGCATCTAGAAAAACTTTGTAACTGAACATAGGAGAGCATTACCTTTGTACTCCTGAGAACTCACAAACATTTTTGTGTCATAATGACAACTTTCAACATCATGTATAACTAGAACCTCTTAACCACTTTAACCTTTAAGCATTTTGACAGAAAAAATAAAATAAAGTAAATAACTGTTGACCCACTGACATGGAAAGGTATATGACATGCCCACATCTCTGTTAATGGGACAGATGTGAGGGTCTACAGTGTCGGTCTTCCGGAGCTTGGGTAGGAGTGGGCTTGTGGCTTGAATATTTACTAGCCGACGAGCTTCTCATTGTTAGTAACTAGAGTTGAGCAAACCTCTGGAAGTTCGGGTTCTGCTGGTCCAGCCGAACTTCGGGACAAAGTCCAGGTCCGGACGGAACCCGAACAATCGCACGGACACCGAACCCCATTGAAATCAATGGGGACCCGAACTTTTAGGCACAAAAATGGCTGTAACAAAGTCCTGGAAAGCCCTAGAGGGCTGCAAAAGGAAGGAAATGGGGGTAAGGGTGGGACAAGTGACCTACAAAGAAATGGGGACAGGGAAATAACTTTAAATATTTTTAAAAAAATAAAAACATAAAAAATGCAAAAATAGAGGTGAATGTGGATCATCTTCAAACTGTGTCTGAAAAGTATTAATTAACGGTAGAAGCCATATAACTGTTCTAAAATCATCTCCAAACTAGGGCAAGTGCCCTACAAAAAAATGGGGATAGGGAAAATAAATTAAAATCAATGTGGATGTGGAGTAGGAGCCTAGAGGTTGACTAGGCCATGACCGTGGCAGTGTAGGTGGAAGTGGCAGTGGTAGAGGAGTAGGAGGAGGTAGCCAACATGTTTTTTTTTTTTTTGTATTAAGGCCTATTCAAAAAAACATGGTAATGTTTTATGTGGGTTTATTGCAGCTGCTGTTGTGACCTATGTACCCCAATTGGTGTCATAGGAAGATTAAAAACGTTTGTATTTGAACAGCGCATTGCTAGTATCTACTGTGCCGTTATGTGATGAATGTTGGCCACCCAATGTATCAGTAATTACTAATTTCTCCTTCTTCTATTACAATTTGATATTATTGCTGCTGTAGCCCATGTGCACAAGTGTGTTAGAGTATTGATGATAAAATAAAGTAATGATAACAATAATGATAATAATAATAGCAATGATGTTAAAATAAAAATAATAGCAAATAATGTTAAAATAAATCAATGTAAATCACAGTTTTTGCCAGCTTCTTAATCTCTGTTGTTGCTGCAGTAGCCCATATGTAAACTTAATGCTCAATTGCAAACCACTATGACATTAATAACATGCTTTACAGTTGCTGTTTTTTCAAAGTGCTTATTATAGTGCTCACAGGTGCTCCTTATAGTGCTCTAATTTCTGCTATCTGTCCTCAGAGCAACAGCACAGACAGCAGTAGTAAAGTAATCTATCTCAGTATGCAGGATCAGATCTTAAAATGTCTTAAAATGTCTCAATTCTCTCCCTCAGCTTCCGTTCCCTACACTAACCCAAGAGCATGTGACTGCAGCACTACGTGACTCCAGCTTATAAAGAGGCTGGGTCACATGATGCACTGGCCAATCACAGCCATGCCATTAGTAGGCAAGGCTGTGATGGCTTCTAAGGGCAAACCAGTGAAACGCTTGTTGATTGGCTGCCCTGCAGCTTCTCAACATGTGGAGTAAAATAGCAGAACCCCGGACCGAACCCAAACGATTTTTGAAATGTCCAGGTCTGGGTCTGTGCCCCGGACACCCGAAAGTTCGGTACGGACCCGAACGTTACAGTCCGGGTTCGCTCAACACTATTAGTAACCCAATATGTTGCTCTCGTGTGCCTGTATAGTGTGTGTGATATAATTTGAAATAGTTGCTGGAGATTGCTACTCCTAGAAGCTCAGAGTTGGCTAAGTGTAGTATTAAGGTATTCCCCTATATGTATCCCCTATATTCTCAGGTACAGCTTGCAAGTGATAGAAACCATCCTTGTTGTGTGGGAATCCCACCCCCCCTGCACCTTTGACCTTAGTGTCACAATGTGAATAGTAGTTCTTTTTCCCCCCAGTGGGGGGTGTGACGAGCGGAGTCTTCCTTCACTATTAGGGGTGTGAGATTTCATGGCACATTTGAATCCTTCTTTCTTCGGCTCTATTAACTTTTCAGTCTCCATGTATGCTAGGGTTCCCATAAAAAAATGAAAATAGTACCTAATTATATGTGTCTATGTGGGGGACAATGTAGCATCATTCCTCCTTTGTCAATGATGAATGTAACCTCAGCATACATTGACAAATAGCAAACATAACTATTATTACTATTAGCTTGCATTTTTCGCTATAAGGCACATACTTTATGCATATTTTCAGTTACAGTCCTTAGACCTGCGGTAAACAGTGAGAGGAGTGTGGATCTGAGCACCCCCTAATGGAGGCCTGTGTAGCAGTCCATAGTAACCCTATGTGTGGTTGCTGTCTGTCACTTTTTAACACAAGGTTGGACATCTGTCCAGATGTTAGGCATCTGTTCATGAGAGCATATATTCCATGTGGTGAATGAAGGTCACATTGTTCATGGGGCCGTGTAGAAGACTTCAGTATTTTCTGGTGACTCCATCTTGGGAAAGCCCCGGAGCAGGATAGCAGGTGGGCTGTCCACTGGTGCTGACTACGTGCCATATGGATATATCAGGTGTCAAGGCTTGATCATGTTCATCAGTGATTGTTAGGTAAGTGTGGATAAGTGTTTCAACAAAACTGAACTGAATTGGGCCAGTGCAGTCATGTGTTCATTTGCATTTAGTTATCCCTTCTGGCTCTCTGAGGCTGTGAGATTTGGTGGGGCTCAGTTTGTGTTGAGTGCCTTGAGTGAAGGTCCGTTGTCTGGATGTGGATCGCTGTCTGCGATATCAGGTATCTTGGGCCTCCATGGGTTCTTCATATCGTACGGCTCGTCTCACCGGGGTATTGCGGAATTCAGCGTACTAGTTGGGGACCTCTACCATAGAAATATCCAGGTTCTCGCAGAAGAGTTGTAGGTCTTCTGGCACTCTAAGCGATGCTGCCCGGCCTTGTGTAGAGGCTGAGAGGCAGAACGGGAACTTCCAATGGTAATGTATGTTCCTAATACGTAAGACTTCCAGAAGGGGTTTCAGATCCTTGTGGTGTTGCAGCATGATGCTAGATAGATCTTTAAATATGTCAATATCTGAGCCCCCAAACAAGAGGTTGATTCTGTTTTTGGCTTTTCTCAATATTTCTTCTTTTAATTTGTAATCCACAATGCAGCATATAATGTCCCTGGGGGGTCTGTGTCCCTCCCCTTGGGTCTGAGAGCTTGGTAGATTCTTTCCATATCCATGGCGGTCTGGGCCAGCCAATCAAGGAGGTTGTTGAAGAGATCCACTACTATGGCGGTGAGCTGGTCAGCATCTACTGATTTGCTGGTACGCAGATTGTGACGTCTGCCTCTGTTGTCCAAGTCTTCCATATGATGATGGAAATCCCTGAGATGGAGAGTGCGGGCGTCTATTTTGTGTGTCACCTTGTGGAGTACAGTGTCATGTTGGGCAGCCATTTTTTCCACTTCCTGTACTCTGTCTTCTAGCGTGTGTATATCTAGGCGCAGGTCTGTGGTGTGCCATTCAGAGGTGGTGTTGCAGCCTGTAACAGTCCGGTGTGCGGCACCGCCATGTTACCTCTCTGGGTCCTGAATAGCTCTGGCAGACTCTGGCTCAATCCTCTGTTGTTCTTGCACGGCAAACGGGACTGGGAGGCAGACGAGTTGTGGGACACTGTCCCCATGCTCTCGTATGGCGTTGGGGTCGCTCTGTCCTCCTGTGAAGCGAGGTGCAATGCTGTGGCGGTGGGAGCTCCTGCTTCAAGTGGCCATCTCCTTGCATGGTCAGACCATGCCCCCAAGCTTAGCCTTTAAGAACAAAGTATCTTGGCAAAGAACACACCCCCATTGCGCAGACCCTGAAGGTATTATACACCGAAAATGATTGGCTAAACCCACACTTGCTTCATTCACCACTAGTTTACCTTTATCCTGTTTTTAAAAATGGCAAATTAAATAATTTAGTTGTTGTCTGAAAGATTGTAATGCGGTGTAACACTTTTGTTAGTTAAATAGTACATTTTTATAGAAACAATACATCAGACCAAAAAGGGGGACATCTCAGGAGAAAAGAGAGACAGAGTGATTTGTTTCCAAAAGAGAGACAGTCTCTCCAGATGAGGGACAGTTGAGAGCTCAGCTTGTAAGCAAGCGTGGGCTACAGTATATCCAATGACCTGAAGGTGGCACTGTGCTGTTTCTTTAGGCTGACAAGGGGCCATTGGGGATCAATTGTACCATGCTATGGGCTCCAGACAGCTATCTTGGGGAGGATAGCAAGGCATTTAGATACCAAAATCCTGTGAGATTTAGGCAGCCAGCCTGACATAGAATAATTACATACATTGGAGATTCTGCAATATTTGGTGTGCCTGCAGTGTTGGAGTAAGTTAGGGACCCTAGGCTAGAGAGAGACTAGGAATGGAGAGGTACCTATCAAGGAGTGAAAGAGTATGTTTTCACTTACAGGGTGTCTCCTCTGTCAGCTCACAGTCAGCCGTATATCCACATGTGTTTACTCAGTTCTTGGGTACACTGGTTAGGCCTTGCCTACATGCTACACGTGAAACAAGTAGAACCATGGCCTGGCTATAAACATAATTAAGGAAATATGCTTAAAGGGGTCCAGCGCGGTATGCCTTTAGAGTGCATGCTCCAGTGATGTCACTGTTTCCAGGGTGAATATCTAAAAGCTGCACGTTTAGGAGGTATTCATTTTACCTACAGGTAAGCCTTGTTATAGGCTTACCTGTAGGTAAAAATCACAACGCAGACTTTACTACCGCTTTAATGATTAGAAAAAAAAATTAAAAATTCTTCTTTGATCTCTATATCTACAATCACCTTAGAGTAGTTCCACCTCAAAGTTCTCAAAATACTACCTTTACATTTGTTTTCCCTTACTAGATTGATGTGTTCCCCACCAGCAGTGACTTGTCAGTCATAAGATCCTTTTTGTTATACAAAGTGAGCTTTGTATAAAATAAAGATTTGCAGGAATAGAAAACATATTGAAAAGTGTTCATTTCCAGCAAACAACAAATTGTATTCTTGGCCATCCATGTTTTTTTACTTATACTGTGCATCAAATAATGGGCAAATATGGAGAAAACTCCTTTTAATGCATATCTAGTTAGCATCACGTAGCTGTTTGAATATAGATCCTGGGCATAGCAATTAGCTAAGATGTTACAAATTTCCTAGCACTTGCCTCCAAAGAAGCTGATTGGCAAACTGAGTCAGTGGGACATGTGGGTTGCTGCCACATACTCTTGGCAATGATGATCTTTAAATCATTGAGCTTTACTGTGCAGAAGATAAGATGTAACTAAGGTAAGTGTAACAAAAGGAATCACAAGTCCCACTGGCTCATTTCGGCAATCAGCTTCTTTGAAGGCTAGTGCTAGGATTAATGTGATTGTAAATGCATATTTGTAAAATAAATAACAAACATATTTTACAGTACTTACCTGCTCTGTGCAATGGCTTTGCACAGAGCAGCCCCGCTCCTTCTCTTCTGGGTCCCCTGCCTGTGCTCCTGGCTCCCCCCCCCACACCTGCCTAGTGCCCCCATAGCAAGCCGCTATGGGGGCACTATGTCTGTAGTAGTCACTTTTGTTGCCAGTGACTTAGATATTAATGGCTGTGTGTTGAGTTATTTTGAGGGGACAGCAACTTTATACTGTTATACAAGCTGTACACTCACTACTTTACATTGTAGCAAAGTGTCATTTCTTCAGTGTTGTCACATGAAAAGATATAATAAAATATTTACAAAAATGTGAGGGTGCACTCACTTTTGTGAGATACTGTATAATATATAGCTTATCCTGAACAACTATTGTATTATTTGTTGTTCATGGGTGTCATACAAGAGTCTCAATGCATCATAAATCATATTCACTTCTTTAGGGGAACATGGAGAATAATTGAACTACAACATAGAGGCATATGATTATCATATGAACTTTGTAAATTGAACAACCAATATTCTTTGCATATACGCGTTAGACAGTTATAGTGCAAAACCGTGTAGAGAGACTATCCATGTAATCAACATCCATGCCATCCATGCATGTCCCTCAGAAGCCTGCTATTTAAAGCTGATGCCATCCTTTTCTCTATCAGGATTGAGAAGAAGGTTGTTTTCCTCAAAATACGTTGCTTAGCTACAGTACGGGACGCCACTCAAAAACAGACGCAGCAGCCTGAGAGGTCTCTGAGCAGCAATAAGGATGACACTGTCGACCAGCTCTTGGTAGGTGCTTGTGCCAGTTTACATCCAGTGATTGTACACTGGCCACAGGAAAGGAAGCTTTTTTACACCTTCCTGAATGGTTATTACTAGAGTTGAGCGAACCCGAACTATAAAGTTTGGGTTCGTACCGGACTTTGGGGGTTCCGTGTCCCAAACCCGAACATTTGAGAAAAAGTCCGGGTTCTGGTTCAGGGTTCGGGTATTTTTCGTGCCTTTTGAATAGCTGCAGGCAAGCCAGTTAACAAGAGTTTCACTAATTTGCCCTTAGAAGTCATCACAGCCATGCCTACTAATGGCATGGCTGTGACTGGCCAGTGCATCGTGTGACCCATTTTGAGCTGGTGTCACATAGCTAGCGCTGCATGTCACATGCTCTCAGACTAGTGTAGGGAGAGGATGCTGCCACCGCTGTGAGGGAAAGGTTAGCGTTATAAAATCATTTCATACTTAGTATAGGGAGAGGTTCATGGTGCTGGTGTGAAAGATAGGATAGATTAGCGTTCTAAAATCATCTCATACTGGTATAGGGACAGGTTCCTTCATGGAGCTGGTGTGAGGGATAGATTAGCGTTCTAAAATCATCTCATACTGCTATAGGGAGAGGTTCCTAGTGCTGGTGTGAGGGATAGATAAGCGTTCAAAAATCATCTCTTACTGCTATAGGGAGAGGTTCCTGGTGCTGGTGTGAGGGACAGATTAGTGTTCTGAAATCATCTCATACTGCTATAGGGAGAGGTTCCTGCTGCTGCTGTGAGGGCTAGATTAGTGTTTTAAAAGCTTCTAATACTGTTATAGGGAGAGGTTCCTTCTTGGTGCTGGTGTGAGGGATAGATTAGCATTCTAAAATCATCTCATACTGCTATAGGGAGAGGATCCTGGTGCTGGTGTGAGGTAAAGATTAGTGTTCTAAAATCATCTCATACTGCTATAGGGAGAGGTTCCTGCTGCTGCTGTGAGGGACAGATTATTGTTCTAAAATCATATCATACTGGTATAGAGAGAGGTTCCTGCTGCTGGTGTGAGGGACAGATTAGTGTTCTAAAATCATGTCATACTGCTACAGGGAGAGGTTCCTGCTGCTGCTGTGAGGGACAGATTAGTGTTCTAAATTCATATCATACTGGTATAGGGAGAGGTTCCTGGTGCTGGTGTGAGGGACAGATTAGTGTTCTAAAATCATCTCATACTGGTATAGGGAGAGGTTCTTGCTGCTGCTGTGAGGGACAGATTAGTGTTCTAAAATCATATCATACTGGTGTAGGGAGAGGTTCCTGCTACTGGTGTGAGGGACAGATTAGTGTTCTAAAATCATATCATACTGCTATAGGGAGAGGTTCCTGCTGCTGTTGTGAGGGACTGATTAGTGTTCTAAAATCATCTCATACTGCTTTATGGGGGGGGGTTCCTTCCTGGAGCTGGTGAGAGGGATAGATTAGCGTTCTAAAATCATATCATACTGGTATAGGGAGAGGATCCTGCTGCTGGTGTGAGGGACAGAGTAGTGTTCTAAAATCCTCTCATACTGCTATAGGGAGAGGTTCCTGCTGCTGC
>BLSH010112232.1:80035-95105 GCA_018402905.1 Glandirana rugosa
TAATTAACCCCCTTATTTGAGCTCCCTTCCGGAAGCCATTCGTCATAGGAGGGTCCCCCCACCTACACCCTCCCCCCCTCCCATCCCCCTCCCCCCTACACCTGCTCCCAGCCCACCGGGACATGGCCCTCAATTTTTATTTTTATACATCTGACAGGGGCGGACACTGAAAGTTAACTCATGCCCCCCGCCCCTCCCTTATGCGGAAAAAAGAGAGGTCCTTAAGACCCATCTACACTGGTACTCTCTTCCGATGTAATCAATGTCTTAAGTTGTATCTTATATACATCAAAAATTTCTGTTTTGCACCGTGTCCACTCCCCAGCTTGGGAGGATACTGCTTACCGAAGGCCTTCCCTCGAGTTTATTCCCCCAATTAATTCAGCATGGATCCACCCAAGCTTGGGAGTAACCTAACTATAGTATCGTGGTATGTCAAGGGACTGAGGTCGCCCCAAAAAGGCATGCTAATCCTCAGACATCTGAAGAAACTCAAAGCAGACATGGCTCTGTTACAAGAGACACACCTGGGAGGAGAGGACCTTCCAAGACTCCGTAAGATGTGGGTAGGCAAAGTGGTAGGCTCCCAGACACAAGGGAAAGAGGCCAGGGTGGCTATCCTTCTCAACAAAAAACTCCCTTACTCCATACGCAACACGGTCACAGATACAGCAGGCCGCAGAGTTACTCTCAGCTTAACTATAGCCGGGAGGGAACTCGCCATCTCTAACATATATGCAGATAATTCCCCATCACAAACCTACTACCAAAACTTGACCACCTGGGCCTTACAAATTGCCGAACCCCTCCACCTCTTGGGAGGCGACTTCAATGCAATTATGCACTCCTCAGATGACCGTACGTCACAACACTCCCCGCCCACCATCAAGCCACACTCCCACCCAACACTGCTAGCCGAGACGGTAGACACACTTAACCTCACTGACGTCTGCTGAATGCTCCATCCAATTGACAGGGAGTACACCTTCTACTCCCATCCCCATAAAACATTTTCCCGTATTGACTATTTTTTTCGCTTTCTCTGCCCTTCTCCCCAGGATAGCGTCTGCGACAATAGAGGACATGGCAATCTCAGAACATGCTCCAGTGACTGTCAACATTTCCAATCTTACCTACAAGGCTCCAGGAGCGCCTTGGAGATACCCTTCCTATTTGTCTCAGAACGAAGAACTAAAAACCTCCCTTCAGCAGGCCTGGTCAGAGTACCAGGCGAATAACAAAGAGTATCACAAATCACCCAACCTCTATTGGGAGGCAGGCAAAGCCTTCCTTAGGGGACATATCATTTCCTTCGCCAGTAAATTTAAAAAACAAATTCTAGTCAATATGCAGAAGGCTAGCAACATCCTCAAAGAAGCCCACAGGCAGCTAAACCACTCACGCACGACTGAGAATATCCGTGCCTGGCAACATGCCAAGCAAGCGTTTGACCAATGGTCAGCCAATCAAGAAGCAACTCACCAGTTTCACACCAAACTACTTTTCCATAAACACGGCAATAAAGCCGGAAAATTGCTGGCTTGGATGGTCTCAGGCAGTTTCACCCCCACAGACATCTCCTCCCTAAGGGACCCAACGGGCAACATTGTCTCTGACCCTTCACACATAGAAAAAATCCTCACTACCTACTACAAACCTCTATATGCGAAAGATCACATTGACACTAATAAAGCAGCGGACATACTATTGACCGCCAAGCTTCCTAAAATCACCACAGCCCAAATCTAAAACCTAAACAACCCCATCACCCTCCCTGAGATCCTGTCCACCATCAGGTCAATGGCGAGCTGCAAAGCCCCGGGTCCAGATGGACTACCTTCGGAATTCTACAAATTGACCTCAGACTTTATACCGGAGACGCTTCATCATGTTTACACACCCATTTGGGATGGGGACCCTACCTTCCTACGGGCGCCAAGCATACATCAAACTCCTCCCAAAAAGCAACAAAGACCCCCTATCCACGGGTTCATACAGACCGATTTCACTCATAAACGTGGATGCAAAAATCCTATCAAAAATCGTTGCATCGCACCTGGGCACCTTACTCCCCTCCATCATCCACCCCGCACAATCAGGCTTCGTTCAGTGCAGATCTGCCGCCCTAAACATTAGGAAAGTACTCCTTATTCTAGAACAAGCCAGGAGACACCCTGACAGAGACACAGCCATAATAGCACTAGACGCCGAAAAGGCTTTAGACAACATTCGTTTTGACTGGCTTTTTAATGTGCTACCCTCCTTTGGCTTCACAGGTCCCTTTCTCAAATTTACATGAGAAATGTACGCTAAACCAACAGCCTTCTTGGTCACCCCGAGTTTCACATCCCTGGAGTTCCCCTTGGCCAAAGGGACTCGCCAGGGATGCCCTCTCTCGCCACTTCTTTTTAATCTAGCAATAGAACCCCTCTCATGCATACTTAACTCTCCACAGGGACTCAGCGGGATTCCCTTAGGAGACAGGGTTTGCCGCTTGGCTCTTTTCGCTGATGACATTGTCCTGTTCTCCGCAGACCCACCAAAAGATTTCGCTTTCTTAAATCACACTCTCCAAACATTCAGGGAATGCACAGGTATGAAAATAAACTTTGACAAGAGTGAGGTGCTCCCTCTTAATTCTTGCAGGGCGGAGTCTTGGAGATCCTCTTCCTGGTGGCAAGGGGACAAATCAAATACCTGGGCATCCTCATAGGCAAGGACTTGTCCTCTCTTTACTCTTTGAACTACCCACAACTAATAACAAAAATCATGAAGGATTTACAGACTTTGCGGTCCCTCTCTCTCTCACACTTTGGGAGATGCCATCTGATCAAAATGATTCCATTCGCAAAACTGCTGTACCCCCTTCAGACGTTGCCTCTTCTCCTCAAACACAAAGAAGTGCAAAAATTACATGCAGCTTTTTCTTCATTCATCTGGAGAGGAAAGAGACCCAGAATCGCTTTACAAAAACGTTGTCTCCCGAAGGGTTAGGGAGGGACGGGCCTACCTAAACTGAGAGCCTATAATTTGGCCTGCCTATTGAGGAATGGACTTGACTGGATCGCAGGCACATCTAACTACTCCAACTTCGCCCTGGAGGAGGAAACTGCCTCCCCATACAACCTATCAGCGATCTTACATGCCAAGATATCCTCTCTTCCAACACAAATAAGACACAATCTGGTCCTAAGAGACACTATAGTGGCATGGAGGGAAACGAGGAAACTGGTAAACCTCCCCTCCTCGATCTCACCTTTTCTACTGATCCTAGGGAACCCTATGTTCCCTCCCTCAATAAACACCCCAGCGTTTAAAAAATGAGCTGCAAAAGGCCTGACAAAGGTTACACAACTGTTTAACCTGGGCCTTAACTCTCTTAAATCATTCTCGGATCTCAGAGAAGAGTTCTGCCTACCACCATCACATGGCTTCCATTACTAGCAAATTAAATCCTATCTGCAGTCATGCCGAGGGAACCATCAAACTCCCTGTGCCCCTTCCTTCCTGGACACTTTACTCCAGAGTGGCAACTATTCTATCTCCAAAATCTATGGTTACCTAACTCTACTCCAGTCCTCCAAACACTGTACATCAATTCCACCCCTGGAGCTCAGTTTTGGACTATACTCAAGCACCGGAACAGATTCTCCTGGGCTACAAAAAAATTTGCTCCCTGATATCAGCAGAGACTTGGAGAGAAACACAATTTAAACTGGCACACAGAGCATACCTCCCTATGATCTTCACCCCGGGTGCTCCTCATCAAGGCACCTGTCCCTGGTGCTTCGCTAACAGACCATCACTTTACCATAGACCCTGGCAATGCCCCCATATTTCCCACTTCTGGGACACGATCCTAACATATATCGGGAAAGTCAGTGGAATCGCTGCCCCAAAGGACCCCATCCTCTGCCTTTTCAGCGGAAACCCCTCAACATCGCAATCAAACCCTGCCACCAACGTTATGCCTAGCTGGGTACACCTTTGCCTCCTTGCGGCAAGAAGATCCATCATGCAATCATGGATTCAACCGACACCACCAAGATTGAGTCAAGTCAAACAATCACTCCTCTCCCTTCTTTACCTAGAAAAACAATTAACATGAAATTTCTACAAACCAAAACATTTTTCTCGAGATGGAAGAAATTCATAGAATACTCCTTCAACCCAACGGAGATAAAAAAACTTCATGAACCCATTCAAATTCTCGGATTGGTACCTTAAAGCTGACTCCTTGGGCAAACTCAAAGTCCGGGACTCACACTAACACTCCAACTGGTAACATGTGTCTCCATACTTTCCCCCCTTGATGTTCCTTACGAGATCAAACTGTTCCCTGCCTTCCCTAATTTTGGGGCCAAGAGCCCCTAAATCCCTCCTTCGGTAATACTCCCCCCCCCCCCCCCCGGAGCTGGTTGTGGACACAGTAAAGCAAAACATGAGTTAACCCATGTGCTAACCTTATTTCTCAACAGTGATCTTCATCTCTCTACATCGGTTGTGCCTTAGTATTTTGCTATAAACTCACTTTTTCTTATGTACAATGCCTATATTCCTGAGATGTATTTTTCTATTTCATAACTTGATCCCTACGAGGATACTTTGTATTCATTGAAAAACTCAATAAAATATGTTTAAAAAAAAAAAATGAATGACATACAGGTGGTAGCCTTTGTCCAGGAGCGGGTAAATGAGTTGCCAAACAATTTTACCGCTTGCACCTATATAGTCTGGGCAATTAGGGGGATACAGCTGGGAGTCCTTCCCTTCCTAGACATTGAAAGCATAAACATACCCTGTGATTCGGTCGCACAATTTGTAGACTTTCACCCCATAGCGGGCCCTTTTACTGGGGATATATTGTTTTATTTCCAGCCTTCCGTGAAATTTCACCATGGATTCATTGATGCATATATGCTGGTCCGAGGTAAATAATTGGGGAAATATTTCTGAAAAATAATTGAGAATTGGGCAAATCTTATAAAGCCGGGCATAATTTAGGGCATTTCATGGAGGGCACTGGGTATTATTGTTAAAATGGAGAAATCTCATGATCATGAAAAATCTTGTCCTGGGCATTATTGATGAGAAGACCGGCATGTGGTAGATGGGGTGGGTGGACCAGTAGGAGCGGAGTTCATATTTTTTTGTTAAGTCCCATGCAGAACGTGAGGCCCAAAAAAGTTTTCAACTCTTCCACCATTACGTCTCTCTACTCAAAGGGACAGGCATAATATGAGGTTGGATTGTTTCGGATGAATTGGTGTGCATATAGGTTGCACTGGGCCACAATGGATCGTAGCATGTCCTCCGTAAAAACTAAATCAAAAAAATGAATGGGCAAGAAATTTTCTGTGTCCATCTGGACTCCTGGCTAGGCAGTGAAAGGAGGAATCCTAGCTGCTCCTGAATTAGGAGGAAGCCATAAGCGGTGCTGGAGTGAATAGGGAAGGCCGGCATGGCACCTAACCCTTTGGGGCCGAGGTACAGCGGTGCTGGTGGATAGCACAGCGGTGCGGGTGGATGGCAAAGCAGTGCTGGTGGACGGTATTGCCTCCTCACCAACACGCCTTCGTCTGGCGGGCAGACAATATTCCTCATCTGAGTCCAGCTCTGATTCGCTACTTGAGACTGGATCGTAGGTCATATCAGACTCAGGCTCAGACTCGGAGGAATCTGCAGGAGAGAACTCTCCATTGCTCTCGTCGGCCGCAAGAATATTGTAGGCCTCCTCAACAGAAAAATATATTTTTGCCATTGTTGCAGCACTAATTGGCACTGATGACACATATGGCACTAATGAGGTGATGAGTACTGATGGCACGTGACACTGATGGGACTGATGTCAGGTGACACTGATGACAGATCAGGTGGCACTGATGATATGTGCCACTGGTGACAGGTTAGGTGGAACTGATATGTGGCACTGATGACAGGTCCGGTGGCACTGGTGGCACTGACACATGGCACTGATGACAGGTCAGGTGGCACTGACACGTGGCACTGAAGACAGGTCAGGTGACACTGATGACAGATCAGGTGGCACTGATGATATGTGGCACTGGTGACAGGTTAGGTGGAACTGATATGTGGCATTGATGACAGGTCCGGTGGCACTTGTGGCACTGCTGACAGGTCAGGTGGCACTTTGACACATGACACTGATTGATGGCACTGACACGTGAAACTGATGACAGGTCAGATGGCACTTTATTATGACATGTGGCACTGATGGCACTGACATGTGGCACTGATGCTACGTGGCACTGCCAGGTGGCATTGACAGGTGACACTGGTGATATTTGGCACTGACAGGTGGCACTATGATGGACACAGTTTTTGGCACAGTATTGAATGCAATAATGATTTTGAACTCACAGCAGCACAGGCAGCAGGGATCGATCAATCTCTCCTTACACAGCGGTGTCTGTGTGATGAGAGAAAGCCGGCAACAAGAGATTATCTCATATGTTTACATTTGAGATCATCTCTCATTGGATCCGCCAATCACATGGTAAATGGCCGCTGTGATTGGCCATTTACCATGATCTGTGATTGGCTGTGTCCAAGGGACACCTCAAACACAGAAATTCCGGGCAGCGCGCCCGCGATTGCAGGCGGGGCGCACAAAGGAGACGACGTCCATGGACATCGTCCCGGAAATTCAGATCCGCGCTGGAGCTGTACTTCCGCAATAGCTCGGATCTGGAGCAGTTAAAGTACACAGTAGGTGATAGGTTGGCTTTAAGCTATAAAATATATTTTTCAGTACATGTAAAAGGTGTAAATTCTTGAATACAGTTGAGAGTCAAGCTATGATAGGAGAGTGGCTAAATCAATCACAGTTAGCTTGAAAAGGACAAACAAAAGGCTGACCAACCAATACAAATAAAAGATATAATTCCACACAGGACTAAGTGTAATACGTTGTAAATGCAAGTATCCCAAACCATATAAACTAAATAAAAACAAATAATTGGTAATCAGGGATAAATGCAACAATATTCAAAGTTTATTGAAATACACATGCAGCCAATGACCTCCTTAGGGGTGGCAGGTTGTTGTGGTTCACCTGTTCACAAAAAAACTATTCTAACACCTAACTAGCCTAGAGGGCGCTACACTCACCACACACCAAACCTTAGCTGGTCACCAGCTGAGAAATTTAGAAAAATGGCCCCTGGGCCAAGGAGCAGGGCATCACTTGATCTAAAAATTGGAAAGGGGGAAAAAGGGAACAAACTTGGATGGGGACTGTACAAATAAATAAGTACACAAATATAAGTCAATCGCTGTGGCTATTTACATCTGTACACAGTAATATACATTCCTAACTACTGCCCCTACTACCAACAGCAGGTAAATACATTCAATATACATTTCCAGAGCTGGAGCACTTCTCCCGAGAGAAAAGCACTCCACTCAAACAGTTGTAAAAGAAAATTTTGACTCATGCTGGATAGGGATGAGCCGGCGCTCCATCCCAAAGATCCTAAGAGAAGATAAACAACTAAACTACAACTAACTAAATAACAACAGGTCTACTGAGAGGGGGTTATAAGCCTCCCAATAGAACAACTACACTGCACACAATAAAGGTTTTCTTCTTTTTCCTACCTGCCCTGTCATTGAGGGGTTAGGATCCCACAGTCAGAAGCATAAAAAGGGGAAAAGCATCAGCAAGTTAGTTCCTTTTTTAAAGTTCCTGATGGGAGGGGTTCCTGGGCAACAGGCTTCAAAAAGGGAAAATGGACTGGACAAGCCTCACTCCAGTGTCCTTGCAATGGGTAAGTCTCTTCCACTGGGTACAAGGTGGCAGGCTGACTTGTACGGCAATTCAGGAGGATACACACAATACGCTACTTCACCAGCAGTGTCTGGAGTGTATTTACATTGGCTGTAGCTCCAACAGTCCCTCAAATGTAGTATTGGGGATCGGACAATGTCTTCCGAATTCAAAATGGAAAAGCTCTTTGCGGGTTGGCCCGCTTTGATCACTATCACGCAGTCCTTCCGGATAGCATGCCAAAGGTTCCACTCTTTCTTCAGATCCTTGAACCTTTCCCAACTGCTGATTTCCGGTCCCCACAAAGGCTTAGGGCTATGTCATCTCATCTTCCCACTCCTTCCTTGAGTTATCAACAATGTCCATGACATGGGGTGAAACATATGGATAATCCAGGCCCCACTCCAGGGCAACCCATCGCTGTACTTCCCACTGATACTGGGAGAGCCTAGGTACACTATTGACCTTCCCTCTCCCTGGCAAGACATGTGTATCAGGAGATTTTACTACCATTTGGTGGTAGGTTGCTGCCATGGTCTGGCTGGTGGGAGGTCTGTTTGAGAAGATTTGGCTGCTGGTACTGGGGATGCCTGCCGCATTGTTTGAGTCCTGCAAAGGCCTCCATTTATCCTCCTCTGAGGGGGCATCTAAAGTGTGTGAACCCTCCGTCACCCACTCTTCATTTGAACCTTCGCTTGGAGGTGCTCCATGGAGCTAAATTCTGCCTGCAGTCTGGGTGACCCCCAGTCTGTGGCCATGTCCTCAGCATCCCTAGTAGGCTCAACAAGGGGCTCATCCCCCTCCACACTAGCTCCGGCCCTGCTGGGATTGCTATAGGGTGGGACTCAGCTGGCATTTCAGGGAGCCCAGACTCCCGCATGGCAGTACTCATGGTAATTAGGTCCCCAGCCAGGCCATTACAGCCTCCCCTCTTCCTCCGTCCTCTGTTTTTGCAGGGGAGCCGCTTGGCTGCAACTCTACCCCACCTTTATGGGATGATCCCAGGCCCACTCCAGCCTTCCGGGTCCACTGTGTAGTACGATGGCTCATGCTGTGTATATGTCAGCTGGATCAGTGACTCACCGCAATGGTCGCACCATACCTAGGCAGTAACTCCCGCAGTAGGCATCTGACATTCCAGGCATAGCAGGCACAGCCACTCGGTCCTCTCTATCACTCCCAAGGCGAGTCCCCCACAAGGCTCCAATTGGACCCCAGTGTCCACCAGGGTTCACTCCGGATTATCCGGCAACCAGGTTAACACTGGTACAAGTTGACTACCTTCCATCATTGTCCACTGCCTCGTAGTGTCTGAGGCTAGCTGAAAGCGCTGAGACTCTTCCAGGGCGTGGCACCGCCCCCTCATTACCAGACGGGCTGGCGCCAGTAGTCCTGATAAGCAGGCTTGCTGCAGGTCACACTGCTGTAACCCCTTGTGTGAAGGATGGAAACTTGCAAACATGCTGACACCAGCAGGACTTGTGCAGACATGCTGACCTTGCTGGTGGTTGCCGGTAGCAACAGGAAATACAGTAGCCACTGTTTTGCTGGAAAGAACACCTCTAACACAGCCTCTCCCTCCGTCAACAGAAAACAATTCTGGGCATACTTTACTCTAAGTAAGAGTTTGGAGCACAAGTTCATGATGCTCAGCTTTTGCAGAGCGCTGGGCATATTTGCTATCCAGTGGGCGATGTCCAACTTTTGCAGAGCGCTGGACATATTTGTAATCAATGGGCGCGATTGTCACGGATGACCGCACTTGTTTTACAAGTCACTGAATTGCAGAGAAGTAGTTTACAAGTCACAGCCCCAGTGCTGGTTGTGGCAACTGGGTAAACAGGGACAGCAATTTGGCGACTGCAGTTGGTGGGTAGAGCACATAAGTCCTTTCCCGAGTTCAATCCTTGCTAATAGCAAACAGTCACTTTTCCTTGGCTCAATTCACTTCCCTTATGGGTAACGACTGACAGAATTACGTGAAACAAGTGAATCCCGAATATGAGCCCCCAAATGTAACCTGCCGCCAAGATCTCTCTCCTCCTCGCTGCACCCGAGCACTCCAGGCTTGGGGTCACCCCCTCAGACTGGGAGCTTCCCCTAGGCCGCGACAGCCCACACTACTCCATCTCCAGACTTCCACCCGAACTACTCCTCCTGGTTGGGCTGACCCTGGTTATTTAAGGAGGCCTGCCCCCTGCCAATCCACATTGGGGGGTTAGTCAGGGCTCCTTAAGACACTCCAGATGGCTACACCTGCGCTCCCACCTCTCTTTCACGCAATAAATAATAATCCCTACTTGTATGACACACTTAGGCAAAAAAAAAGCCTGACCAAGACTGGAAGCAGTAACTTCTAGATCCTTCCTATAGTACTATCTACTGGAATTGGAGGTAGATATAAAAGAGCTTTCTAAAAGAATGGTATAATATACATGGTTGGGGTTCAGATGGATTTTAAGTTACTGCTGTGGGTTTAGGGAAATGCTGTAGACATCAGAAACTTTTTTAAAAGAGAAATTCAGTTTTTTTTTTTTTCAAAATCATACTTACCTAGGTGGATGCAGCATCAGACTGCCGGCTCTAAGACTGAGAACTAAGTGTTCAAAGACCACTGATCACTCAGAAAAGAGCTGGTGATGTGTCAGTCACCGGCTCTCTGCTCTGCCTCCCCCCGCACTCTCTGGAGCGGATCCCTAATTTATTGTTGCAAGCTTGCCCCAGCCTGGACCGGCTCTGTGACATTAGCCATCAGTAGATTTCAGCCCGCTGTCTGCTAAAAACAGGTCACAGGAGTGCAGAACAGACTACAATCCTGTAAGTCATATGAGTAGTATAGCCAGACGAGGGGTCTCCACACATTATAGCTTTGCATCCTGCTTTTTTATGGAATTTTTGACTCTTTTCAACCAACTTATTATCTTTTGAACACCACCTCCAAAGGTTCACACTACAACCCTAGAATTATATATCTTACTCATGAGAGGCCTACTACACCTTAAGTGTTTTCTGAATACCACCGCCTCCTCCCCCCACAAATAAAAACACTCAAAAGAAAAAACAAACGGAGACAGATGTTGGTTTTAGAAGAGATTATGATAGACCAATCCACTATCCTCAAACCTATACCCCAAACCGTAGGGGGAGGGGACAATATAGGGGGAGGGGTCATAATAAAAATTATGGGCCCCACCCCCACTACCCAAATGGAGCTAGAGGGGCATATAATATGTCACATTCTAGAGAGAGGGATTACTGGTCTCCACCAAGACATGCAAATAGGGATCCCCTTTACGGGCAACGATCCTATAATTATGATTATGGACCAGTTAGATCACCTATTTATACTAACAACAGGTTTAGCCCACTCAGAAATTTTGGGTCCAGAACCAGGACAGATGTAGCTGAAGAGTTGGGTCATTCACCATACAGCTACAACCAAAACAAACCTTACCCTACTCGTGACTGGGGTTTTCCCAGAGGAGGACCGCAACCAGGAGGAGGGGGAAATCAAAGAGAGGGACCAGAGGGGGGTGGCGAACGCAGAGGAAAAAGGCCAAGGCCCAATTAGGCCAAGGCATCTTTAACCTCAGCCAAACCACCCTCTCTGAAAATGAAAAAGCGGTTTTGGATAAAGGACTCAAGTTTGTTCCCACTAGACATATCAATAAGTTTAATACATTTATTGATATCCAAAAGTATATTCGTAAAATAAATATACAACGCTATTTGATATCAAATCCTGTTAGAACCATCTCAACAAATCCCCAAGATGGAGTGGTCCATTCAGGTTTTTCGAATCCATCATTATTTAATCCCTCAGTCCCTGTTGCACCTGCTGTCAAAATGTTCAAAGATATGGTAATTAGAGATCTTGAAACCATCAAACCAAAAAATATTAGAACACAGGGATACATAAATACAGGTTTAAAAAGTCTGTGCCAGAGGAAAGACCTGGTTATCCGCCCCGCGGATAAAGGCGGAGGTATTGTGGTTATGGATAAGTCTGCATACCATACTGAAATGCAAAAAATCCTGGGTGACACCAGTACTTATTGCCGCCTGTCCAGTGATCCGACATCTAAATATAATAAGGAGTTAACATCATTACTTAACAAAGGGTCACATTCAAATATATTGAATAAAAAAGAAAGGGCATATTTGTTACCTGTGGCTCCTCGTATCCCGGTATTATATTGCCTTCCAAAGGTACATAAGGATCCAGTTAATCCACCCGGCCGCCCGATTGTTAGCGGGATCGATTCCCTGACATCACGAATCGGTCGATACGTTGATAAATATTTACAGCCATTAGTTGTCAACACTCCAGCATATCTTAAAGATACCAAAGCCACACTTAAGTTGCTCCAAGAAGTGGCAATCACTGAAAATACATGGATGGCCACAGCTGATGTGGCATCCCTGTATTCTATTATTCCACACAACTTGGGTCTGGCAGCAGCTAGATATTATCTAGCCAAGGATGCATCCATAGCCCCAATCCAACAGGAGTTTGTTTTGGATTTACTAGAATTTGCCATGGTCCATAATTATTTGTGGTATGATGGAGAGTTCTATCTCCAGGTCAAGGGAGTGGCCATGGGGGCTAAATTTGCCCCCAGTCTGACCAATCTCTTCATGGCCAAATGGGAGGAGGACGTCGTCTATGCTTTGAATAGGCCTGAACTGACCCTATGGGTCAGATACATAGACGACGTGCTCCTCCTGTGGCAAGGTGAGGGTAGTGCATTGACGAAGTTTTTTGAATTACTTAATGCAAATACCCGGGGTATTGCCCTTTCACTTACAGCCAGCCAGACCAATGTAGTATTCCTTGACCTGGTTATCTCTATACAGGGCGGGTCAATCAGTACTAGGACTCATTTCAAGGTTACTGATCGTAACGGTTATATACCCTTGGACAGTTGTCACCACAAGCCTTGGCTAAGATCAGTTCCCCCGTAGCCAGATGGTCAGGCTAAGACGTAACTGCACACATCTATCTGATTTTCTGAAACAAGCCCAACATTTGAAATCAAGATTTGTGGCCAAAGGGTACGACCCTAAAACCATCGAGTTGGAGATTGATAGAGCCTGTAGGCTAGCTAGGAGTCTGTTATTGGGGGACAAAAATACCCCAGTACAATCTCAATCCCGGCAAGAGGAATTTAAATGGGCTTTTTTTATGACGTTCTCCAACTAATATAAAGCCATTCAGTATTCCTTCAAAAAACATTGGGATATTCTCAGAAGTGATCCCGTTTTGAAGCCACTTCTTCCAGAGACAGCTAAAATCATTTATAGGGGAGCCTCTTCCATTAGGAATGAAGTGGCCCCTAATGTGATTAACCCCCCTGAGAAACCCTCTTTTTTTAGAGAGTTGAAAGGATACTTCCCGTGCAGGAAATGCAGAGTATGCCAAGTAAATTCAAATAGAGCCAGAAGGTTGGAATCTTTTACATCTACAGTCACTGGCAGTTCCTATCCTGTGAAACATTTTACAACCTGCTCTACCAAAAGCGTGGTCTATATGATCACGTGCCCATGCAAAAAGCAATATATTGGCCGTACGACCTGCCCTTTCCATATTAGAGCTAGTGAACACATCACAGGTATAATGAAGGGGTCAACAAAACATACAGTACCAAAGCATTATTTAAAACATCATGGTAGAGATCTGTCAGGTACTACGTTTGCCATTATAGACAAGTTTGTAGTCCCATGGAGGGGAGGTGCTAGGACCAGGGGTTTGTCCAGATTGGAAACTTTTTGGATTTCCGAACTAAAAAGTTATTGGCCGCTGGGAATTAATGTGGAATAGGATGTGAACTCCTTTATTAACCAAGCCTGAGTTTTATTTCCCCATTGGTTTATAATTTATTACAATATTTTATTACCTTACTTAATATTCAATTTTATTTTTTATTTCTCCTATGTGTATTTTCTACTTGGTTAAGGTAATGTCACTTCCGGGTTCGGGCTAGTACTTTTTGTTGGAATCACATTGCTCGCCCTTACCGGCTGGTTGTGTGTGTGGTCGGTGCGCGCTGGTTGGTGTGGTGCCGCTTCGCGGCTGAGTTTCTCTTGGGCCATTTCCTGTGTAGACGGGGGATGCCTAGGGGACACCATATCTGGGTGCAGGATATGACAACTTCCTGTGTTTACACTGGCGTCATATCCGGACATACACCACTACTACTTCCGGTTCATATTGGCGGAAGTGAGGCAAATCTTACACAATGGAGGGGTGGTCCCTCGATTTACCTATGGAATCACAGGGTAAGCGAGGTACATGGCCCCATATAGTGGCTTAACGTGAGTGCTGAGGAGGGAGCACCATGATCGACCGACGTGAATGGGTCCTCAGTTTATGGGGACGTTCACTCAACGCCAGTCTTCGTTTCATGGGTTTGAGGGTCCACCATTTATGTTTATATTTATGTTCAACCCTATTTACAATTCTGATTGGTGGCCTCATGTTTTCCGATACTATTAATATAGGCTATGAACGCCGGAGGTGTCATTGTTCAGTGAGCTGATGAGATTTATATCTTACCAGCTACTAGAGTGAGTAAGTTTTTACATTGTATAAGATAATGATCAATGTGAAAATGTTTTCTGTTTACAACTACGGATCCCGCCCATTGTGCTCATGAATGACCACCAAGGCTGGGGTGTGGCTCGTGAGAAGGGCGGAGCATTTGAGGCGTGGTTCCTGTTAATGATTTGCACTTTATTAATAAGTAAGTGTAGTGAGAGCAGGCCACACATACCCCTGTCGATGTCCGTTGGGACGAAACGCGTCGGTTGGAGTGGACCTGCTCATTTTGCACACTACGCTTTTATTCGGTTTTATGGAATTCCTTACTGCCTGATTGACACTTTTAAAATGTAAGTGTGATACTTTTTAAATAAATTCATTTGCCGATACAGTATTACGCTATGTAGACTCCTTTTTATATTGAGGCATACTGTTGCATGGTGGTGTCGGAGTTTGAGACCTAGCTGGAGACTTGCAAGAGTTCCTGGTCGATGGTCGAATCACCCAACAGATTTTTACATTCGTGTATTGGAGTTTGGCATCCGGCTGTGGACCCTCGGGGAGTTCCTGACAGACGGTGGGACTGAAGCCACACGGCGAGGTCTAGAGGATGTCTCTTTGGGATTAATCATACGCGCAATTTCCTCTTATCGTTGGTAAGAGTACCTTTTACACTTTTGATGGGAGTGCACAACACATGATGCAATTTTTCTACAATTGTTGAAGATATACGATTAATA
>BLSH010112232.1:163454-181943 GCA_018402905.1 Glandirana rugosa
ACCTTGACAAACTGTCTGAATTTGAAAATGTCTGCAAACGAGACCCCCATCTGAAGGGCTTGATCTCTATGCTTTACACACAACTTATGAATGCCCCTGACCCAGAAGGCCCCTCATATATTAAAAAATGGGAACAGGATCTGGGCCTCCCCATCGACCCATCTGATTGGTCGGCCATATGGGCATCTACCAAAAGCTCTTCCCCACATGTGCAAGCAGTCGAAACAAACTATAAGTTACTGTCACGTTGGTACTTAGTACCTTCAAGAATAGCTAAATTCGTTCCAGGTTACCCATCCCACTGCTTTAGAGGCTGCCCTGAATCTGGCACTCTACTCCACATTTGGTGGCAATGCCCCGTAGCGCAGACTTTCTGGACTGAAATATTTAGCATGGCCTCACAACTGTTTAAACTGCCCCTGCCTCTAGACCCCAAACAAGACCTCTTGAGCCTAAAACCGGAATTGCTCCCCCACAAGCATTTCAAACTTTTCTTATCCCTCCTGACTGCAGCTAGACAAACCATAGCCAAGGCGTGGAAGACCCCATCTTTATCCACCGCGGATACTAAATCCAGAATGACCAGATACCTCATACACGCCAAGATGGAAGCAATTAACAAAGAGTCCCCCGCTCAATTTGAAAAACTTTGGACCCCTTGGATTAGACTATTTCTCCCTCCCTCATTTGACCTTGAGACCCTACGCCCATGGTGATGCAACTCCCTCTTTAACCCCTATGTTCTCATCAGCGGTCGTGGAAACGAATATCAGGCGGAATCCCCCCTTCCCCTTCCCTCTCTATTCTCCTCTGACCTCCTGTCTCCTGCTCTCTATCCCCTCCGTCCCCCCCCTCTGCCCCCCCCCCCCCTGACTACTACTTTCCTACCTTCTATATCTACTTGGAGCCAGCTTCAACCCTCACTCAGTGCCATATATAAGCCAGTTTTTTCTCTTTCCTCATTAGCTAGATGGTGCCGGACATGCTGGATAATCCATAGTTGCATTCAACTAGCGTACGGATTTCCTTCGTGGGTACAGTTTGATCCCGATAGGGGTGCCCACTAGGGGATAATCCTATCTGTAGTTGGGTGGCCCGTAGTGTCTGGCACCGTCCGCCTTGTTTGATAATGTATCATCTGCTTAATACAAGCCTGTTTTTCTAGCATAGCCTGTGTTTAATGTTATCTAATATTTCACCAGTGGCCTGACTGGCTCCCTCTCTATTGGATCTCTGTATAGTAATCCTTGTTTGATGTCTGTTATACCCTGCAATAAAACACTTTAACAAGAAAAAAATGCGACAATGCTGAAAGCTGAAAATTAAGAACACAGATTCAGCTTGCTATAAATGTCCATTGGTAATTAGTTCTCTTTAATGTGCAGGTATATCTAATATAATGGCCACTGATTGTATGTATTTATATATGAAGCTACATTGGTTTCATTGTTAACTACTTAAATACTTCTATATGGGTTTTGCTTTGGCTTTTTATTATTTCCTTTAGATTTTTTCTCATGTGGTTATCACGACAGTAACCCAGTAACTGTAAAAACAAAAAAAAAAGTCATCCCCTGTTTGTATTATTATCACCCCATTTTGCCTCCACTTTGGTTCTAATTGCATTTTCTGTTTACTTGTCTCAGTTACCCATTCTTGTGTATCCTCTCGCTCCGGCTCTCTTTCCCTAGAGTCTTGTATCGATGGCCCAATGACCTCAATTTTCTCAGCAGAGAAAAGAACAGGTCAAGTGGAAAGTGTTTAAGGAAGTAGATGTGTCTTGGCCGCAGATTGTAGAGCTAGCCATTTGGTAGTTTGCAAACAATAATAAAAAGTAAACAAATTTTAGATGTTGCTGGCAATCAACAGGTTTTTTTTTTTTTACCGTGCAGGTAAACAAACACTGCGTTTGTTTTAGCAATAAATCCCACGTAAAATATGTTGTGAATAACTTATCTGGCTCTGTCCTGAAAGCTACAGAGACTGAAGTACAGTCAATAAAAACAATATGTTCTTGTGTAGCAGCAGACATTGCGATGTTTCTCACTTTTCCATATTATAATGGAATTGTGGAAATGAGGCTTCCCTGATGGTATGTGCTGCTGCAGACATCCTCAGTAAAATTTTATGTTATCTTCTTAAAACATATTACCTTTCAAAATATATATATTTTTTCATATTAGATGTTTTAAATGTTAAACATGTTGTCAATGATCTGTGAACACTGTTTACACACAACTCATAGGCATACAGCTAATGCACAGATGAAGTACCTGTATCTTAGCTGCTGCATGTTGCTGCTGTGTTTCTGTTTAATCAGTCTTGTGGTTTACTCACTTATATCACATTGAATCATAGGTGTGCATGCAGGGTGTGTCGGATGTGCCTGGGCACACCCTTATCACCCCATGCACATTAGCATTATCGCTCTGTGTGCCAGCGGGAAGATAGAAAAGATCTCCCTCTTACCGACTTTGCCATAAGAGAAATGTAGACACACACACAAATGTATTTTTGAGCTTTGAGGTGCACACCCTAATGCAATAGGCTGTGCACATGTATGCATTGATATCAAGTCTGGTGATAGGGTGAGATGGATTAACCTTTTCTATGAGGTGCTGATATGGCCACTTTGTCAGAACACCAACTGCTTACAAGTGCATTCTTCCTTTTGAAGTGAAAGGCAAGTACACAATTTTGACCAACTGCACTACAGGCGGTCCCCTAGTTACAAATATCCAACTTAAGAATGACTCCTACTTACAAATGGAGGGAGACAACAGGAAGTGAGATGAAATCTACCCCTAGGAAGGGAAATTCACTCCTGTAAGAGTTATTATGGGAAAAAGATGTCTCCACTGATGCTTTATAGCCAAGATTTGTTTCCACAGCAGCTCAAAATTTTCAAAATCCAATTATCATTGGGATAAGAAGTGAGGTGAAATCTTCTGAACAGAAACATAGACAGCAAAACAAAAATTACAGGGGTGTTAACCCTTCCCTATGCTATCCAAAAAGCTTTAACATGTATTTTTTGGCTGAAGCTACACTTAAATATTGTTCCTGTTCCAACTTACTAACAAATTAAACTTAAGAACAAACCTACAGACCCTATCTTGTTTGTAACCCCGGGGACCGCATGTATTTACCTGAAGGAGCACAAAGGTTGTAGTTTGACCCCTGGACATCCTCTGGGCCCTAGGATCCTGAATACATTGCCTTGTGGATGATCCAGCTCTGATTCTGACTCATTGGCAATGAGCATGCTGAGCAAGTATATTGTAGATGTGAAGTAGGAGTGTTACCATCTCATGTATGCAGTGTAATAGAGAGGTACAATTCACATGACTAGTTGAACAGAGATATAAATGTAGTGCTCACCCCTGGAGGGGCCGCTGGGAATGTCTCAGGTCTCCCTTACCTGTTTGGAGGCTGCCAGGCCCAGGTTGCAGACTTCACTTTTTTATAACTTACGATTAAATGCTCATTATAGCAAAAATGATTGCATTCTGGTAACTGTATATGGTTAGTACCGGTAATAATAGTGTCTATATCTAGTGTGCTACTAGTGTTAGTGTAGGCAAGTTTATATGTATGACTCATGGTAACTGTGTGAGTCAGAAATTGGGTCAAGGTTACTGCAGGTCAGGCTGGATGACTCACAGATGCAGGTCTCTGGTACCTCCCCCTGGATCTGGAAGTTTGGAGAAACATTTAGAAGTTAGTGGATGGAGGCCAATAGGGCTGATCTGCATACCTGAGGGAACTTAGCCAATCCCCAGGCAGACTGTCTAGGAAGGGTGGCTGAGTCAGCCCTTAAATATGGTGGAGCTGTGCCAGCAAGGGAGTTGGGTGGAAGATGATGTGCTGAGGAGGCTGTTGGTGGCCTAGGAGGGACCCCATAGGTCTGGAGGGGGCTCTGCCTCTAGGCTGGGGCTAAGGCTGGCTTGGTGGAATCCTTTCAGCATCTGGTTTGAGAAGGAATCTTACCAAAGAGCAGCAGGGAGCAGGGAGGACAGAGTGAGTACATCAGCACACCCAGGGGTACACAAGGGGAGAAACTGCCATATGTAGCAAGCTTTTAAAGGACAGCACTGTGCTTAGCCCTTTATCCCTTGTCCTTGGAGATCTTCAGAGCAGCCGGGTGTGCTTGCAGATATGCAGCCAGGAGGGCTGGTAGATGTGCAGCCAGGAGGGGTGGTAGTATCTGCAGGTGGTAGAGAGGAGAAGAGATACTCCTGCACACGGTTCTGCAACATTTTGTGCTACTTTCCAAAGGGGAGCTAAGAGCTTCTGGTTCATGAGGGACTTTGCCACTGATCCAACAGACTGGATATTTCTAGCAAAGAGAGAAGTCCAGAATCTTTTCTCTGTACATAGGAAGGAAGTTGTCCTCATCTGTTGTTCTTCAAATCAATTTGGGCATCCAATAATTCTTATACCTTGACCAAGTTGTTTTCCCCAATATAACAACTAAAACAAGCCCATGGACTGATTTCTTGTGTATGGATGCAGGTTGGAAATTTGTGTTACCTGGCTGTGCAGGCATAGGGGAGCCAATTACCAGCAGCCCTTGCAGGGATAGCGCTACAATAGTATTTAATATATGAAATCCTATTTTATTTCACATTTTATTTATATTTTTGTTGGTATTTACAAACAGACCACGTAGTTCAGCAAAACTAAAAGTTACAGGTTTTGAGACAAACCTGCTGGGGGTGCTCACAACACAGGGGCCTACCTACAGGGTTCGCAATTGTGATCAATGCTGTGGGGGGCCCATGCGATCCCCATGTACACCTGGATAGGAGGAACGGCTGCATATAGAGGAAACAATCTCTCCATTTTCCCGCTGAATGCCTGCGGGAGGGAAATGGTGAGATTGGTACCTCTATGTTTAGTCGCCTCTGCTTTTTTCTGCTGCCCCCTGTGCTCTCTCCTGGCCATCCTTTCTCCTCCCCCCTGCAGTTCTGCCAGTGTGACCAGCCAGTGGGAAAAGCAAATAGAATTCTGGGATGTATCAGTAGAGGTATCACCAGCAGGAGGAAGGAGGTCCTGATTGCTCTATATAGATCTTTAGTGAGACCTCATCTAGAATACTGTGTCCAGTTCTGGGGGCCTCACTTACAAAAAGATATTGATAAGATAGAATGAGTCCAGAGACGGGTAACAAAAATGGTGAAAGGTCTGGGGGATAAAACATATCAAGAGCGACTTCAGGAACTTAAATATGTACAGTCTGGAGGAAAGAAGGGAGAGGGGAGACATGATTGAAACCTTTAAATACATCAAGGGTATGAAAGAGTTTCAGGAGGGCAGTCTTTTCAATATGAAACCAAAATCAAGAACACGGGGACATGACCTCAAGCTAACTGGAAGGAAGTTCAAAATTTATCTTATAAAGTATTATTTTACTGAAAGGGTGGTTGATGATTGGAATAAACTACCAACGTAGGTTGTGAGACAGTCAACAGTAAAATGACTTCAAAAATGCTTGGTGTAAACATAAATCTATAGTCAGACAACAAGGTTAATGTGAAAACAAAAAAAGAAAAAAAAAGAGCAGACTCGATGGACTACTCAGTCTTTTTCTGCCGTCACTTTTCTATGTTTCTATGTTACCCCCTCCCCTCTCCTGCCGGCTGATGTGGGGGATCTGTAAGGATACAGGGATGGGTCTGGTATGAGGAATGTGTCATTTACTGGCCCCTACCTTGTCTGAATGAATAGTGTCAGCGATACTGTCAGCAATGACATTCATAACTGAAACATAGTACAATGCTTCAGTTTGTGAATGAACGGGAAGCTCTGTACAGAGTTATTCCTGTCCATTAATTTAGTGCAGCTGAGGCTGCAGAAATGGAGATTAAGGGGTGTGTTCTCAATCCCCCTTCTCTGTTTAGACCCCTGATATTTCACCAAAGCCCCCCTACAGGGACCAAAAAAAAATTGTAAAAAATAATAAAAAATGAAAAAAAAAAAAACTACTGACACCAGTGGCAGAACTGTCAGAGTCATAAAGGTCGCACTTGCGATTGGGCCCTGGCATTCTGCCACCGGGCTTTGAGGGAAAAGCCCCAGCTGGGGGTCAGGGGGGCCCATTATTTTTTTTTGCACCGGGGCTTTAAAGGTTCTAGTTACATCAGTGTCACAATGGTCAGCTTTTATTCATATAGGCTTTTTTTTCAAAAGGAAAAAAACTGTTGCTGTAACTGCTTAATGGGTAATGCGTGGGACACTTCTCCTTTAAAGCCCATAACTCCATTTAAAACTTTGCGTCCATCTAAGACTGTGCTATCCACGAGTATAAGATGCTGCAATGATTTCATACAGGAACAAACAACATTGCCAGTTAAAGGAGATGGAAAAATAATGCATTTACTGCAGGATCAACAGGTAATAATACCATGTTACGGGGGAACCGGGAAAAACAAAAACTGCTGTGTTACTACTAATGACATTTTGCATTATCCATTGAATGTTTTATTTTGCCCATAGTTACATTTAAATGGCAACCCTTCTGACACTACGTTACAACCCCTGTCAAACTGTCAGCTGTCAAGTGCTAGACACCGAGACTGCCATTTTTCAGTTAAACATAAGGTTAAAGTGGAACTTTAGTCA
This sequence comes from Glandirana rugosa, assembly GCA_018402905.1. Taxonomy (NCBI): domain Eukaryota; kingdom Metazoa; phylum Chordata; class Amphibia; order Anura; family Ranidae; genus Glandirana; species Glandirana rugosa. The sequence goes on from BLSH010112232.1 coordinate 170,079, forward strand.
GAAAATTAAGTCCTGCTAGGTTACTTCATACTGGCCCATTTTGCAGGTATAGCTATGTAACACATTAATCACCTCAATACTGGGCACTGTCACCCCCTTCCTGCCCAGGCCATTTTTCAGCTCTCTCACGGTTTTTACTTTCAAAAGATTTTTATTTAAATTTTTGAAAAGGTATAAACATGTCAAAGTAGTACAACAACATAAATGTCATAGAAACGGAAAATAGGATAATCCATCGTTTGTGTTACCTTATTTGACTTTCCCTATTTTATACCAGCAGCAAGTATATGTTCTGGGGTCAAGAGAAGAACATTGACAAAAAACCTAACATACAGGGATGATGTGTTGATTGAATCCCCCCCTCCAGGCACCCCATAAAGGGAAAAATCTGTGTCAGGAGAAGAGGGAAGGCTCAAGTACAAATGCTTAGGTTATTTGCCTGCTTTCTATTACAGGAGGAGGTACTAAAATAGGGAGAGTGTAGAAAATGACCCCTTGATGGGGGTGTCAAACTCGTTGAGGAAACAACCTAGTTAGGAACCAACAAAAACAAACACCAAGTAAAGTCTGAAGTACTGGAAAGGATAAGAAGAGGGGCAGGTAAGAGAGAGGAAGGGGATGGGAGAAGCACCTTGTATTAGTTATAAATAGCTCTATCTGTTTGTGGGTTATGTCCTGGGACGAAGGAAATCCCAATGTATTCTGCCCAGGGTTCCCAGATTCCCTCAAATCGTTTGGTGGTGTCTGATAGGATACTGGCCAACCTTTCCTGGGACATAATCCAGGAGATTTTCTGTACTTTTGCTGCGAATAACACCCTTGTTTTTTTCCAGGATTTGGCGATAGAGAGTTTGGCACCGGTCAAGATGAAGTGAACTAATTTCCTGTTGGGCTTAGATAGGTTTGGGATATAGGCGTTCAGCAAGGCGATCTCCGGGGACCTAGGTACCCAAACCTTGGTCAGTTTCTCAATGAGGTTATAGATTTTCCTCCAAAAGGGTCTGATTCTTGGGCATTCCCACCAAATATGCGGCATTGAGCCAAGAAGGGCGCAGCCCCTAAAGCACTGAGGATTAGCCTTGGGATATTTGCGGGCCAGTTTAGAAGGGGTGAGGTACCACCTAGTGATGACCTTTATGCTCGCCTCCATAAGTACAGTGTTTAAGATGCCTCTGGAGGATTCGGATAAGGCTTTGTGCCGGTCTTCCTCCCACTGCTTCATATATGGGGCCTTTTCATTCGAGTGAGTGAGGGCTGCATACACTATTGAGATGCCTCCCCTTTGCTCCGTGGCTTGGCCACACCATGTTTCATAATCAGATATTCTAGGGGGAAGAGGTTTCTCTTTCCAGATATGTTTCAAAAAATGAGAAATTTGTTGAAATCTGAATTTTTCAGAGGCAGGAATATCTAGTTTGATTATGCAGTAACCCATAGAGATAGTACCTGAGGGGGAGAAGTAATGCCCTATGCGGTACAGCCCCTTGTCCAGCCACCATTGAAACGCTTTAATATCTAAGCCGGGGGGGGGGGGGAATTCCGGATTATGGAATATATGAGCTAATGGAGTCAGAGTGGACACCAATTCAGAGTGGTGGCGTAGAGAATCACATATAGCAAAGGAGTGCGAGAGGGTCGGGGATAGAATTGGAGGTCTCTTCTTCGGATGAGTCCAGAGAAGGAAGTCTATAGTATGATGTGGAACTGCCTGCCTTTCAATCTGAATCCAGTCTGGTTTCTCGGACCTCGAGTAGACCCGGGAGAGATGGGCTAATCTAGCGGCTTGGAAGTATTTAAGGAGCGAGGGAAGCCCCAGACCTCCTTTCTTCCTATGACGATATAACGTACATTGGGGGAACCTGAAACCAGAACCGCCCCAGATAAACTTGAGAATCTTACTCTGGAGGGATCTAATATGGTGTCTTCTAATGGGTATTGGAAGAGCTCTGAAAGGGTATAGGATCCATGCGAGGAGTGTCATTTTGACTGCGTTAATTCTACAAAACCAAGAGAGATTACTTTTGGACCATGTTTTTAGATCGTTCTCTAATTTACAGTAAATGGAGGGAAAGTTGCAATCATATAGGTCCTCTATCTTGGACGTCAGGTTAATGCCCAAGTATCGGATAAAAGATCGACTCCATTTGTAGGGGAAAGATTGTTGTAAGGAATCGACTATATCCTGCGGGAGAGAGATCTTTATCGCTTGGGATTTGGCGTAGTTAACCGTTAGTCCTGAATGTTTCGCAAAGGCGTCTAATAGTTGGTTAAGATTGGGAAGAGACGTATGGGGGGGAAGTCAAAAACAAGAGTATGTTGTCTGCAAAAAGACCACACTTTTGAGTCTGGGGTCCGCAGGAGACTCCCCTGATGTCCGGGTTTTGAGGGACTGGAGTATAGGACTTTAATGACCCCTAAGAAGCGCTGGCCAAATCCCCAGACCTCCAGAGTCTTGAGTATATAGTTCCAGGAAGCAGAGTCAAAGGCCTTCTGAAGATCAAGGGAAAGGACCATGCCCCTTTGTTTCATGCCTCCCTCCCAGTTGGATTGGAGAATGGAGATCAGATCAGGTCAATGGCCCTGCGTGTCTGGTCAGGGCCCTGTCTGCCTGGGATAAATCCTGCCTGGTCTTTGTGGATATAGGAGCTGATAAACGAGGAGAGTCTATTAGCTAGGATCTTCGTTAAGATTTTGATGTCGTTGTTAATCAACGATATGGGTCTATAGTTACCGACCTCTTCGGGGTTCTTATCAGGTTTAGGGATGACCGTTATGTAGGCCATGTTAAGATGAGGATCCAGGGTTGTGCCCTGAGTTTTACAATTAAAGAACCTTGACATATAGGGGGTGAGCGTCTCGGCGAAAGCCTTATAATAGGGAATAGATAGGCCATCAGGGCCGGGGGCCGAACCCTTTCTCAAGTTCCGGATGGCTTCCCCCACCTCACCCTCCGAGAATTGAGCTTTCAGAATCTGTTTGTGTTCGGATGAAAGGGAGGGGGATATCCACCAGGAATGCGGTCAGGGAGTCTGGGTTGAGACTTTTAGGAGTGCTGTAAAGATCCGAGTAAAATTTGTGGAAGGATTCCAGGATCTTCTTCGGGTTAGTGGTGGGGCCATGGCCAGAAACTCTAATTTTGGGGAGTTGATTTAGGCGACATTGCGGGAAAGTCTAGATGGTAACAATGTGCCTGGTTTATCGTTTTGCGTGTAGAACTTTTGACCACTCCAACGGATTGATTTCTCCGCTTTGGTTGTTAGTGCCATATTAAGCTCTAACCTGGCTTTATCGAGTTGGGTGGACAGGTTTTTGGATGGGTTGATCTTATGCGCCGCTTGTAGAGAAGCATAAGATTTTTCCAACTTAGTTAGTACTGCTGCCCTCTCTTTTTTAATTCGTGAGGCTAACTGTATCAACTTTCCCCTGATGAAAGCCTTATGAGCTGCCCATAGTACTTCGGCCGAGGTCCCTTCTTTATCGTTTAGAAGAAAGTATTCCTTGATGGAATTATTTATTTCAGTGACTCTGACAGGGTCAGCTAACAGGGATTCGTTTAATCTCCACTGTGGATATTTTACATAGAGTGGGTCAGAGCGAATTTGCATGAGGACTAGTGAGTGGTCGGATAGTGGGGTGTCAAATATCCGTGAATTCAGCACCAAGGGGGTCTCATGGGCCTCCATTAACAGGTGATCAATTTGTGCGTATGAATTGTGGGGATGTGAGAAATGAGTGTAATCTCTCCTGGTTGGGTTCTGTTCTCTCCAAACGTCCGTCAAATTAAAAGAGTGAAATAGTTTGGCTAGTTTTAAGCTTGCTCTGGTCGGGCGTGTTAGCTGGTGCCCCAAAGGTTTCGATTTATCAAGCCCTTGGTCAAGTGCAACATTAGAATCTCCTCCCAGGATGACCCTACCTTCCAGGTGAAGCTGAATGAAAGCCAGCATTGCGTTGAAATAATTGAGTTGATTTTTGTTAGGGGAATAGTATCAAACGAACTTGTGAATAATTCCGTCAATAAAGCCTTTAACTAGGATATATCTTCCCTCTGGATCTTTGATTTCCTTAAGGAGAGAGAAGCCCAAGGTTTTAGAGAATAAGACCCCTACCCCTTTAGTTTTGAAGTCCGCGTTAGCCAGGAAGAAGACAGGAAAGTGTGCGTGGAGAAATTTGGGGCTGTACCGCAAGGGGAAGTGAGTTTCTTGTAGCAGGACTACATCAATATTAAGTGATTTGTATTGGGAGAACATTTTCCTTCTTTTTAAAGGGGAGTTAAGCCCTTGGGCCTTGTGGGTAGCTATTTGGAGGTGTTTAATGGGAGCCTTAGCCATGGAGCTTGTGGGGAGCATAGCTTGTGTTTGCGGCAGCACTCACCCTTGTGTTGAGGGTCCCCGTGTGGCCAGAGGGATGTACAATGAGGATCAGGAGTCCCGGGCCGCAGTAGACTGACCCAGATAGATCTGGAACATGAACAGACGTTAGGTGCTTCAACCATGGGGAAAGGAGGAGGTGAAAGGAGGAAGGGAGAAGGAAGAAACAATTAACACACAAATACATCTGCAAATGGCTGGTGGGGACGGTGGGATAATAGTCCCCCCTGGCCCGTCAGCCCAACCCTCCTGGGAGGGGTACAAGCAACTAAAAGGTGATTAGAAATCGTAGTTGTCTGATTCGTCAGGATCAGACGTCTTATCCCGGGGAAATCCGAAAAGAAGTCCTCGGGATAAGTGGAGGCACATGGGAACTTATTCCGGCCAGAACACCCCTAGATTCGGCTTAAACCTTATAACAGGAGCAGTAGGGACTCAGGTTGTATAAACTAAGCGGGAACTAAATGAGGTGTCCGTCTGCTTAGGTCCTAAAAGGGTTATTGCAAACTTCTGTTCACATCAAGGGTAAAACTGGCAAAAAATCTCTAAAAACTTAAAGAACAAAAAGGAGTGTGAACACAAAACTGTTGATCAATGAACAAACAGAGAGGGGGAGCTGGGTAGCTCCAATCAAAAGGCGTTTTACTAGAGCTGGTGAAGCAAGCTTCCAAAGCTCGGTCGGAATCCAAGTCTATGAAGTAAAGAGAACTAGCCTGTATCCCGGCAAGTCCATTAGCTGATCAAGGAGGTCTAGTGTCTTGGACCGCCGGAGTGACTTCGGTGATATTCTCGGGGAGGCCTCTTACTCTAAAATTGTATAGACGTGACCTGTTTTCCAGGTCGTCTATTCTTGCAAGGGCGATATCCAGTTGGTCCTGTAGCACTTGTAAGTGGTCAGAATTTTGGTTGGTTTTGGTTACCGTAAAGTCCAATTTCTGTTCGATAGCGTCCATTCTGGAGCCTAAATTGTTAAGATCTGCTTTTATATCCCCTGTGATTTTTGCGGCCGTGTTCGCTAGTCCCCTTTCTAGAAGATTAGAGAATTTGATGAACAATTCTGCCGCATTGAGAGCAGGGTCTTTGGCCGAAGGGCTAGGAAAGTTCATCTCTTGCTGACGTGAAAGGGAGTGAGCTGCTGGTGTAAATGGAGAGTCTTCCATTGTGCGTCAGAGAAGCGATTCGGTAGAGGCGGGACAGATGAAATGGGGCTGTTGGACTGGCAAGATGGGCCCCGGTGTTAGGGTGAGGGTGGCCGGGGTGATGATAGGTCTTTGTTCTATGGCCGGTTCCTGGGATGGCGAGGGTGAAAAGGTCCCAGGTGAAGCCATCTCTGGAAGAGGAAATAAGTCATGGTCTGTGGGAGGGAATGACAGTGTTCTCCTGCCCGACGTTCCCTGTATGCGGTGGTCTTTTTTAGTGTGCCTGGAGGGGGGGAAGTTTTGCTGACACCCTGCTGTTCAGAGTATGTGTGAAAGATCTGGAGATTTGTGAAGCCCTTCGGAATTAAAGGTACCTTCCTGTCTGGAATGGTCTGTGTATAGAGTCCGTAAGGGAGCAAAGCCCGGTATTAGATGTGCTTCTAAGAGGCTTAGACCCAGGAGCTTTTGTGTGGGCCTTGATGGGGAGGCTCCCCTCTCTGGAGACTTTTCTGGGTGGTGATTAGGTAGGCCGGATGCTTGTGGGATTTGCTAGGCCTTATTAGCGGCCATCTTGGTCCACCCGGTTCGGTCTGAGACCCTCTGATTAGCTGTAGGCCACCCTGGGGATAGCCTTCCTTCGCCCTATAGGCACTGTGGGGTGCAATCGGGACTGCTTGTGGGTGCCCTGATGCCTGAATCGGGTCAGTGGGGGCCTTGCTTCGTGTTAGGCCGCGGCTGTGGCCATTTTGGTACACCCTGGACGGAGCGGAGTGAAATACCTCGTTCTGTAGGGAAGTCCTCCGGGACTTCCTCAACGCTGCCTCAGTGTTCCCTCTGCTTGTGGGGATATTCCCCTATCATGTCGAGCCCCTCCTACTAGAGCTGGCGGGGTGTGGGTTAATCCAAGCCGGGACAAGCGTGGAGCTCCGGGATTAGCCTTCCATGTCGGAGCTCCCGCACATGCGCACTTTTTCTCTCTCACGGTTTTAATGACAATGCGCGGTCATGCAACACTGTACCATATGATATTTTTATCATTTTGTTCCCACAAATAGAGCTTTCTTTTGGTGGTATTTGATCACCACTGGGTTTTTTTATTTTTTACTAAAAAAAAGACTGGAAATTTTGAAAAAAAAAGTTTTTCTGTCAGTAAATTTTGTAAATAAGTAATTTTTCTCCTTCACTGATGTGCGCTGATGAGGCTGCACTGATGAGCACTGATGAGGTGACACTTATGGGCACTGATGAGGCAGCACTTATGGGTACTGATTAGGTGGCAGTGATAAGGAGGCACTGATAGGTGGCACTGATATGTTGCACTGATGAGCGGTACTGATGGGCACTGATAGGTGGCACTGGTGGGCACTGGTAGGTGTCACTGATGGGCACTGATAGGCAGCACTGGTGAGTACTGATAGGCGGCATGGATAGGCGGCATTGATGGGTGGGACTGATGGGAACTGATGGGCATTGATGGGTGGCACTGATGGCCAGTACTGATGGGCATTGATGGGCAGCACTGATAGGCATTGGTGGGCAGCACTGATAGGAGGCACCGATGGACACTGAAAGCCAGCACTGACTTGCATCACTAATGGGCACTGATTGCTGGCATCAGTGGGCACTGATAGCTGGCACTGGTGGGCATGGATTGCTGGAACTGGTGGGCATAGATTACTGGCACTAGTGGGCATGGATTACTGGCACTGGTGGGTTTTTTGTAATCAGGGCACTGATGATCTTATGTCCCCAGCAAAGAGATGCCGCTGATCGGCTATCCTCGCTACACACTCTGCCAGTGTGACACTTACTGTATTTACATGTGACCGACTGTGATTGGACACAGCCAATTACGTGGTTAAAGAGCCATGTCAGCGGTTCTTTACACAGATCAAGGTCGCAGTGTGCCCTGGCAACACAGTGCGACCATGATTGCAGTGCTGCGTGCCTCCGTGGGCGCGGCCGGAGCGGCTGTTCGGGTGTGCTGTCATATGATGTCCACTCAGAATGAGAGCTGCACCGCTCTGCCGTCATTTGACGATGGGCGGGTGGGAAGTGGTTAAAAATAAGCGCCTATACTATTTAAAATCCATTAATACTGCTCAATTGCTCTCTATTTTTAGGCATTTTTAGGCACAGCTGAGTTTGTAGAAGCCGATCTGCTGATAGATTTAAAGTAGGATTAAGCCCTCCTATCCTTTACAGCCAAGGAAGCTGCTTCTGTTTGATATGCAACTGCCATGGGGCTGCACATGTGACCAGTTATGGCACCAGTCATTTGATGGTTTGACAGTTTGGTTGAGGACACAAGCAAATGTCAGAGTTAGCAATCCCAGCATTCCAGGAATGTAACTGTTTTTTGAAACTGTTAAATGAATAGGCGTAGTTCTGCTTTATGATTTACTGCTGTTCAGGGGCTCTGGTCTTCAGCAAAATGGCGGACTCCAGCAAGAGGAAACAGGAGCAATGCTGGAGGCAATTTACAGCACACACTCGTTTAAGTTGAATGGGTAGAATAGCCCTTTATTTTAATACAATCAATAAAAAATAAATACAAATTTGAGAAAAGCACATTCAATGCATGACATATGGAGAAAACAATATCAGTATAAATGATCCTACCAGGTCTACGGTCTTTGAAGGCACATATAATCGCAACAAACCTGCTGTATCTGCCACCCAGTGAAGGAGGCCCCAGCCACTACTACACCTGGACAGGGGCAGCTACCCGCTTACATATCCCCAAATTCTTCCTAATAAACAATCCAATGTTACCAACGTAACCTATTGTTGGGAATAGACACCCCTACCTGAGAATGGTCTGGCCCATAATTCTCCAAAATTTTAAACCAGCACTCACTGCCTTCAAAGATCCAGAGACCCCTGTCTGCTGCTTTGACAAATGAACTGAAAGCAGTATTAAAACCAAAAGCTAATGTGTATTATATTGCAGCTTACCAATTTTTAGATGTGGTGGCTGCTTTAGTTTTCTTTTTTTATGCCTTCTTTCTTTCCTTCTTTTTGGCCATTGAGCCTGTTGTTTTTCAACAGAACAAGCTTACCTGCAGATGTAGCAGTTAGAGTGTGGAAACTAACCATTTATCACTGACAGGGGGCTTACAATGGTCAGCTTATATTTATTCATGTAAAACCGTTATCCAAAAGAAAAGAGCCTTTTGCTGTAACTGCTTGTGTAACTGCAGTGTGAGCTGGAGTTTGGCTTCAATTTGCTAGTGTATCTAAATCTGCTAGTAGATCTAAAACTCCTCTCCCCCAGACTTACAATGCTGCTTTCCAAAGGTACCGTCTGTGCTCCTTAATCCACAGTGGAGGCATTCTAGCACAGGAGCTGTGCCACTGACCAGATCACCAGATGAAAACAGATGGAAAAAGCCTAAAAAAAAAAGCTATTGCAGTCAGCACTTCTAATGATTGGTAAGCTGCAATATATTACATTTTTGGTTTTTGGTTTAATACCCCTTGAATGAGCAACATACTTACCAACACCGTCAGGATACACTGATCAGCGCTGCAGGCTATAGCCGTTGGCGCTGATTAAGTGGGAAGAATCCAACAGGCTGGTTGTACAGATGTCAGTCAGTGGCTTAAAGTTGTGTTTATGAGAACAGGAAAATTATCTTCACCGATTTTGTTCTGGGAAATATGCTTGCCCTTACAGAAAGTTCCAAACATACACTTTAACTGATTCCCGACCGCCATATGACTATAAGCGGTGACAGCGTGGCTCTGTCCCGCGAATCGCTGCTTATAGTTGTCACTTTCGTGCACGGCTGCTAGGGGGCGAGCTCGTGACGTGGTTCGGGCGTCTCGATGTCTGCTGGCAACTTGTGATGGGCTGTAGCAGAGCCAGAACGAGGAACCGCAAACACAGCGTTGTAAACACAGCGGTTCCCCATTCTGACAGGCGGCATGCCAGAGATATACTGATCCCTATACTCGGGATCAGTTAGACCTCTGGTGCCCCTGCCAGCCCAGCCCCCATACAATTAGAACACACCCAGGGAACACAGTTAACCCCTAGGGTGCCCCCCTCAGGTTAACCCCTTCACTGCCAATGACATTTATACAGTAATCAGTGGATATTTAAATCTCTGATCGCTGTATAAATGGTCCCAAAAAAGTGTCAAAAATGTCCAACATGTCCGCCCCAATATCAAAGTCCCGATAAAAATTGCAGATCGCCACCATTACCAGTAAAAAAAAAAATTGTAAAAACGCCAGAAATGAATTCTCATGGTTTGTAAACGCGGCAACTTTTGTGTAAACCAATCAATAAACGCCAATTGTGATTTTTTTAATCAAAAATATGAGGAAGAATATAAATCGGCCAAAACCAATGAATAAATTTGATTTTTTATATACTTTTTTTGTATATTTATTTTAATAAAAAGTAAGAAATATTGTTTTTTTTTGCAAAATTGTCGCTCTTTTTTTGTTTATAGCGGTGATCAGAAATGACGCAGAGGTGATCAAAAACCACTAAAAGAGAGCTCTATTTGTGGAAAAAAAGGATGCAAATTTCGTTTTGGGCATAACGTCGCAAGACCTCGCAATTGTCAGTTAAATTGACGCAGTGACGAATTGCAAAAAGTGCTCTGGTCCTAACATGGGAAATCCTTACGGTCCTTAAGTGGTTAAGCTGCAGATTAGATCTAATTGAGTACATGGCTTTTGCTAAGGCATTTCAAGGCAAATAAGGATGAATGCAAGGTGAAGGGGCCTTGTGTTTCTAAAAAAAAAATATGTGTAATAGTAACTATACAGTGGAAATCAGCTTTTATTGAGTTTGGAGTTCCATTTGAAGGGGTTTGTATTTAGATCTCTTTAGCGGAACACAGTGACAATCAAATAAAATATTCTTGCAATGGATTTCATATTATTTCAGTTCCTTTCACCTTTTCAGAATTCAATACAATACATCCCCAAGAGGAAAATGTAAAAGTAACTATGTTACCATAAGCAAACAGTAAAACAAATATATATATATATATATATATATATATATATATATATATATATATATATATATAACGTATATATCTTGAAAATGGGACTACACAGTGATTTTTCTTTACTGCATCCCTCTTTTAAAGCGACCCTGACAGGTACTTAAAATGCAACCGAAATTCCCCTGCAACAGAGGGGACAGTATACTAACCTTGCCTGAAAGAAAGAGAAATCCCTCACTATGAACTCTGGTGCATGCCTGCCAACATCCCAGTTCAGTAGACATTAAAATTAATTTCATTCAAATGGGAATAAAAATGATAAAAAATTGTAGATAAACATGGTTGAACTTATACAACAACATCAAAGAGTATGTGAAAACAGACGATATGAAGTCTCCTTTTCCCGACAGATAAGATAAGTATCTTTCTTCAGGTGTGCATATTAAAGGAAAAACTTGTGTCTTACTATCACCTTCAGATGTTGGAGAGTAGGAACCATGCACTGTTGTAGCAGAGAAGCTGATAAAAGGCCCAGATGGATGAACTAGGGGTCACAGAGAACCCAACCCCTCCTAGGTGTCTCAGAGATCTTAGAGATGGCTGCTTATTCAAGTGTTAAATTATAGACACATATCATGTGCAGTATATGTCGCTTGGTCCCTGTGTCCACAGATGTGGGATTTATATGGAGGAAACAGCAGGTCAATGGAGCCGCTTTCCACTGTCCTGAGGGGTTCGAACACGTAAGCACCTAGTCTGCATCCATCGTTATGGTGTCCTGCTCGCAGTCTTCCGCTCTGCACTCACCTCACCTGCATCCCTTGTCTCCTACCTTCTCTTTGTTCCAGCATTGCAGCCTCCATTGGTCTTTTTAGCATTCAACACAGGAAATGTTGGATGTCTATGTTCTCTGCCGCCTGCTGCAGTCCTGTAGCGACATTGAGATTAGCAAGTGGTGGGGGACACATGCATCCAACATTCCCAGTGTCAAATGTTGAGACTTACAGAGGCTGCAGCACCAGAATATAGGAAGGTAGGAGACATGGGCCACCAAAAATAGCTCTTCTCTTGCAGGGACATTCAGCTACATTTTTTTAGACATTAATAGGGTCACTTAAATTCCAGTCTATTATCGTAGACTTTGGTCTCATGCCAATCAGACTCCAAAATAAATAGATATGAAATACTCATGTGGGGAAGAAGCACCCCCTGATATACACCTCAGATATACTCCATGGCTGATCTTCATCATGTAAGAAACAGTTCATAAGGAGATCTGAGATCACCAAAGACATGGTTAAATTCACTGGGATAATTACAGATTTTTTTACATCGACTTACAGGGACGTTCTCTTCTCGATAAAAACCACCGGGTACAGAGGATGGAAG
>BLSH010112232.1:181953-194187 GCA_018402905.1 Glandirana rugosa
TAAAAAAAAAAAAAAAAAAAAAAAATACAAAGATGATTTAAAAACACATATAATAAATACAATCATCAACATATGGCATATCAGATATGGAAAATGGAAAACACCTTAAAAATTATTTTCAGGTAATTGTTACAGTTATAACCTTAAACGTGTAATTTATCATGTTACATGTTGAGTTTAACTGAGACTGGTACAGTTATCTTGCCACAGATGGAACGGTTATAAAGATCACACTTCGGTTCAGTGCTTAAATTATAGAGGCAGAGCATACTTAATGAAAAGTTATATTTTCATATACTGTGCATTCTAGTTTCTGTAGGCCAGGGAGGTAATGGGAAATCTCTCCAATGGTGACAACGATAAAAACAAATTTTTAATAGAGTGGAGAAGAGTTAAAAATGTTGACCATTGTATATGAAAATGCATATCGCTTGTTGGAATTGCCTGTATATTCTCTAAGTCACATATGTCAAACACAAGGCCCGCGGGCCGAATGCGGCCCTCCAGGCCTTGTCATGTGGCCCTCGCACCCAGTTTTGCAGCCGGAATGTGGCAGAACTCCATTTTGCCACCTCCAGCTTTCACCCTTTGCTTCCGCTCCCTGCAAGGTGAGACAAAGCCACCTACAAAGGGAGGTAGTAGAGCCAAGCAAGGTAGAAGAGAGAAGCAAGGATGCTTCGGTGAGGGGGTTGGTGTTGCACATTGTGCATAGCGCACCCCTATACCCTGCATTCTGTACACTGCACACCACTGAACTTTGTATGCAACACACTCCTGAACCCTGCACGCTGTACATAGCATAAACCTCAGTTCTGCACTCTACACATAACGTACTCTTGAACCCAGCACTTTTTACGCATCGCACCCAAGATGCAACCGGCCCTTTTAGGGCAATCATACGGCTAATGCGGCCCTCGATGATATGGAGTTTGACACCCCTGCTCTAAGTCATCAGTCATGTAAATAACTATAGATGAACATCTAGCATGCTATTTAATTTATGGAATATTTATAAGGTGTTGGGGTTATTCTACGTATTTTCCTGTCTCGGCTCCCTCCTCTCTTGTGTCTTTTTTTACTCCTGTCTTCCCAAGATCCAACTGTTACAGTCCAATTCCCCAGCAGAGGCAGAATTAAATGGAGTTATGGGATGAGTTTCATCTTCATCTTTTTTTTAATATAACAGTGTAATAAAAATCAGACAACTGTTTCCAATGTAAGCGGTGGCTTGTCTTGTAAGAGTCAGTTGTTTATTGTAATATCCAGGAAGCTTACACATGCTGTAGGTAAAATATTGTATTATTATTTTATTAAATGAAACCGCCAGCTTGTACCAAGGGAACACGGAGCAGGTTGAGTAAATTACACAGATATCTCTCTCCAACATGCTGCCTGAAATCACACCAGATAACTGATTGTACTGTGCACAAGCCAAAGGTTTCCCTGCTTGTTTCAAAAGCTGAAATCTTTCCTGGGGGAAGAATTGCAAGTGGAAGAAGTGCTAACATCATTGGCTCTCTGGTAACATTATAACCTTGCACCTGAGGGTGACAATGACATTACTGGGGTGATTAATCTGCTTGAGAGAGCAACCTGCACAGAGTCACGTGATCTAGTCAATACTTTAAAGAGATATCTATTACCTTTGTAACAGGTGTTATGGGCTAAGGACACTGACTTCCATATATTTCCCGTGTTCTACAGGACTCTTTCATTCAAGGTTGAAATTTCAGTGTAAGAGTGTTAAAGGGGATCAAAAAAATTGATATCTGTTTGATGCTCTTCTCTATATACTGTATATCTATCTTCTTGCTCATCTTCCTATGGCTATACCCTCAGGCAAAACAGGATAAATTCTATAGGCCCCGTCTTTCAGCAAAGACCCTTCCAAGGCAGCAGGCCCGGGATGCAAAAAACCTCCAAAACACCCTCCTCTGCTAGCAACAGCCCAGGAGGCAAAAACCTTTTTCCAAGGTCATCCCGAATACTTACATCCTTCTGCTATATGCTCCACTAGCAATAAACCAGATTTGCTAAAGAGAAATAAATATTCTCAGCTCAAGAAAATTGTTTCTTCTTGTTCTCCCCACTAAGTACACTCCCGAGCAACAGGCACAAGCAAATGTATCTTAAACACAGAAGAAACACACAAATGTAGACACAATAACAGTTTAGTCGAAGCTGAGGAACTGAATTTGGAATAGACATGCTCCAGTTTAATATCACAGACATTTCTATGAAGATTATGTTGATGCATTTATGTATTATTCATTTATATATTGTTTATTATTAGGAATCACTTTGTTTATACATTAATCACAAAGTCTAATAGGAGGTAGGATCCCCAATTCTGGGTAGTGCTTTACACAAGTTAATTTATAATTAGGGCACAGCACTTTATTAGAGCGGCAATCCATTACCAGCACACATTAACCATACTGTATATTACACACCATAAGCTCGGGAATACATATATTTCTTATGCTCCAGTTTGAGGCAGGTTACCTACGTAATAATGAAGGATAAAAAAGTAGCAGAGGCACTCATAGATCTTAAGCAGGAGTATGTGTCCAAACACGTGGAATTAATTCTGTCCCATACAGAATGTTCAGTTTATCTACTTATTTTACTTTGCTGTAGAGCACCTGGGCAGCTACTAACTGGACAGTTTTCAGTCATTTCCAAAGGATTTGAGATAATAATGGAATATGTTTTGCAGTATTAGTAAATTACCTGTATTTGCTGTTAACCACTTCACCCCCGGAAGGATGTCCTACTGTAGGACCTGAGCACTTTTTTCCGTTTGGTACTGCGCTGCTTTAACTGGTAATTGCGCGGTCATGCAATGCTGTACCTAAACAAAATTTGCATTTTTTCCCACAAATAGAGCTTGCTTTTGGTGGTATTTGTTCACCTCTGTGCTTTTTATTTTTTGTGATATAAATGAAAAAAGAACAAATATTTTGAAAACCAATGATATTTACTACTTTTTGTTATTAGAAAAATACTGGTCCAGTCCGTCCTGACGCTTTGTATAGCACATAAGCGTTCAGCATAGCTAATTGGAATAAGTAAACAGACACTTTTTTGTACCAGCGTCTGGACTTACGGGCAATTAAGTACCGCGCCAATAACTGGTCATTGAAGTCCACCTCTCCCATTTGGT
Organism: Glandirana rugosa; assembly: GCA_018402905.1. Lineage (NCBI taxonomy): Eukaryota > Metazoa > Chordata > Amphibia > Anura > Ranidae > Glandirana > Glandirana rugosa. The sequence continues at coordinate 185,120 of BLSH010112232.1, forward strand.
TATATTTGTGGACACAGAGGGGTTTCTCCACAACAACAGTCACCGTTCTAATTTGGACAGCCGTGTCTGCGTGAAGGTAGGAAAGAAGGAAAACATTCTTTGTATCCCTCCACTTCACTGTGAGCAAATGAATACATCTCAACCAGGCTATCTCCCTCCGACTAAGTCGGGATTCTACCAGCCGTTGGGGGAAGCCCCGACGATTAGATTGCACGGTGCCACATGCGCCAATTTGGTGATCAAACAAGTGACTAAAAAGTGGCATAATTGTGTAGTAATTGTCCACGTACAAATGGTACCCCTTTCTGGATAAGGGTGACACCAAGCTCCACACAATTTTGCCAGCACTCCCCATGTAGTCTGGGCATCCTTCCCGCTCCACGTTACTATCTTTGCCCTCATGAACCATAAAAATACATGTATAGCCTGTGGTCCTGTCACAGAGCTTATACATCTTAACCCCGTATCTGGCACGCTTGCTGGCGATGTACTGTTTGAGAGCAAGATGGCCAGAAAATTTAATCGGGGGCTCGTCCACGCACACAACTTGATTGGGAATAAAAAGTGCTGTGAACTGCTCATTGAAGTGGTTTATGAGGGGCCGAATTTTGTAGAGCCGGTCATATTCAGGGTCCCCACATGGACGACAGAGTTGATTGTCATTGAAATGCATGAACCGCAGGATCGGCTCATATCGTGTCCTGGCCATGCAAGCAGAGAAGACATACGTACGATGAATTGAGTCAGTGGACCAATATAACCGCAATTCAGGTTCTTTATGTATGCCCATGTTTAGGGTAAGGCCCAGAAAGGTCTTAAATTCAGAAACCGTAATTGGTTTACAATCTCTGGGAAGTGACAAATGGGGATCAGCAGTGATGTATTGACCAGCATATAAATTGTTTGGTCCACAATAGTTCTATAGAGATCTTCGGTGAAAAACAGTGAATAAAAATCAATGGCCCTAAAGTCAACTGTATTCATCGTGATTCCAGGTTGCCCAGTAAATGGGGGGAAGTACAGGTGCTGCATCAACGGTGGGTTGCCAATCAGGCTTTGCAAGCACGTCAGAAAGGACACTATGGGCTCTGCGGGCCTGTCTTTGTCTTCTTCGTGGCTGCGGGACTCTACTTGTGCTAGCCACACCAGCTTGAACTGCACTTATGGGACTCGCAACGTCACCAAGTGTTACTGCAGTGCTGGTTGTATGATCAGGATGTACTAGGCCACTGGTGCTTGCCAGGTCACCAGAAGGAGTAGCGGCGCTAGTATTTGGGGGTAAGGGGGTATTTACACCTACCTAGGCCTACTACTACCTACCCTAACACTGATTAGTGTCACAAGGGTCACAAGTACAGAGATCAGTGAACGATCTAATCGCTGCACTCAGTGACACAGTGACAGGGGGTGACAGGAGTGAAGGGGTCAACTGGGGGGGGGGCGATCAGGGTGCGATCAAAGTGTTAAAAGTGTTCCTATCATGTACTGGTGTCAGTGTAGTGTTGTGCAACTCACGTTTCAGATGTATCTCTCTCCTCTCTGCAACGGAAAAGGATAGTAGAGCAGGGAGATGACATCACTTCCCCTGTCTGTGTTTACATTCCACAGACAGGGGAGGCATCCCATTTGCTATGACAGATCAACAGGAATAGACCAAAAATTGGTCTATTCCTGTGGATTGAACGGTCCTGTAGTGAATCGGACCCCCTAGCCATGTCCGCGATCGCCGCTTATATGCGGCGATTCGTGGAATAGAGACACACTGCCACAGTAAATATGCGGCACGCGGTCGGGAACCAGTTAAACATACTCTGAAAAATAAAAGAATAATCTGTCTTAGGCGCATGCGTGGAGTCCAGTGTAGCGGTCATGCGACGCTGAAGCTCCGATACTTATAGATGGCAGGAGCACACAGATCAGCCGCCCGAACGCACCTAACACCGGGGCCTTATTGGTAGACACCCCGGGAGGCAGGAGGACTGGCTGGGAGCCTGATCATGGCACACGGAGGTGGTAAAATGGCCAGCAAAACATCCCCCATTATGGAGGCCCTAAGCCACGGCGCTCCCAAGATGGCGGCCGCACACACCCCACATGCTGCAACGAACGGTAATAACAGTACAGCCCGCAGACAGCTTCATACGCTGCCGGAGCTTCCAGAAGACACGGATGCTGATTATATAACTGACTCTGAACAAGGTATGTCCACTGTTATCATACAGCAGTTTGAGAGAATGCTTCATAAAGCCCTGAAACAAACATCAGAGCACATCGCTAGCAGTTTGACTAAGGAAATCAGGGATCTGGGATCCAGAACCGCGGCCCTGGAAGACAGGGTAGATGATTTAGAAGTGAGTGCTCAGGATCACATAGCAGCTATCAAAGACCTCAAAGAAGAGAACCTGTCATTGCAATCTAGACTGGAGGATTATAAAAATAGAGATAGGAGATCAAATCTCTGAATCAGGGGAATACCTGAGACGGTCATAGACTTACAATCAACCATAACTGCATTATTTCAAGAGCTTCTTCCCTCCCTGCCGTTTGAAAGGCTGGAAATGGATAGAATACATAGAGCACTTGTACCTAAACAACAAGAAGGCCCCCACGTGATATAATCGCCAAGTTCCACTACTACTGTACGAAGGAGCAACTTCTGAACGCTGCAAGGGAAAAAGGCGACCTGATCTTTCAAGGTAACAAATACCAAATCTTCTCTGACCTTTCTCAGCTCACAATCTCTAAGCGTAGAGCATTGAAACCCCTTCTATCTGAATTGCAACAACGGCAAGTAACATATCAATGGGGTTTCCCCTTTGCTGTGCGATTCACATATCAGGGCACCAAATACAGGTGCAGATCCATGGAGGAACTCCGTCATACCCTGCAAGAACTTTGCATCCTGGAGCAGCCATCCAGCCAGCTCAAGTGCCTCTCGCCGAAAAGCGGCTCCATCCTCACCTCTCAAAGCAATTTATTCACCGAGCAAACAAGGCAACACTCATGCACACAAAAGAAGTCGTCTGACTCCGATCCAACCGACCAGGAAGACTCCATGGACTGACCGCTACCTAAGCTACCAAGTTCTTTTTCTTTTATTCCGGCACACAGTGCCTGAGAATGGTGACTGTCACCCGTTGGTTTGATGGACCCTTTGGTACCAACAGTACTAGCCCCCTGGTCACCTCCTATCTTTTGCCCTTGCTCCTTCACTTTCGGTAGCACCACAAGCGAACTTCCCTTTTGCGAAGAGCCCTACTCCACCATATAGCCTTCCTGTTGGAAAGGAGAACTGTGTCCCCTGGACTGTACCTGAACCCCAATCTGTTCCAGTCAATCTTATCTTATAACCCCCGGACTTGTTGTCCTGGTCGTCACCTAGCTATCTTTTGCTAACACCTCTTAATATGTGAACTCAGCCCTAGGTGGGGCTATTGTATACTGAGTTTAAAACTTAGCGGACACAACATTCTTTGATATGGTTTTCTCTTTTTACAAATTTTCCTGGTAAAGTTCAAATAACCAGTTTTGTACCCTTTTTTTGTGTTCTAGAGAACCCAAAAAGTCCAATATAGTTGCGGCTGTGACTATTGTATCCCTACGAATTGTACAATTTTTAGGAATGCCGTCTCCAAGTATTTGTTCCTTGTGCCTCATCTCGCTCTTCCCACATGCCCGCGTTGCTTACGCAGGCCTGTGCGAACAGCGTCTTCAGTTCGGTCAGTTGGATTCTATCCATGACACGAACTCACGTTATGTCATACTCTGTAGTTTTGTTCATGTTTAACTTTGTTAACCTTTTCCCCTTTTTTTATACCTTTTTCTTAGTCTCTCTATACTCCCTAACCTTCTATCTCCTGTCCATTTGGGATGTTCCTGCGGATCGCCTTGATACCTCTACAGGTAAGAAATATAAGTCAAATCCCTTACTATGGCCCCCTTGAACGTTATCACATTAAATGTCCAGGGACTGAATATCCCTCAGAAACGCTCTAAAGCTTTTCGATTTTTTCAATCTCAGAAGGCCCATATAGTCTGCTTGCAGGAAACCCATTTTACAGCACGTCACATGCCAAAATATTTCAGCCCTCACTACCCACAAGTATTTAATGCTCCTGCTACATCCAAACAAAGGGGCACACTGATCGCATTTCATTGAACCGCACACTTCTCTCTCACCAGAAGCACTAGCGACCCTGAAGGCCAGTATTTGATACTGACTGGGTTCCCTATGGACACTGAAATTACCATTGTGTCTTATTATGCCCCGAACAACCCCCCAAGCCCCTTTCTATCTCATCAGATGCACATGGTCTCCTTGATGAAAAGAGGATCCCTCATTATCTGCGGCGACTCAAGCCTAACGCTGAACCCCCCTGATTGATAAGACCCCATTCTCTCTGCCAGCGAACAAACCTAAACCAGCATTTGCCCACACACTACTAAAAAATAATCTGGTCGATACGTGGCGGGAAGTAAACCCAGCTAAAAGAAGGTATACACACTATTCGCACCCACATAAAGTTTTTACCCGTATAGATCATATCTTTATTAACGTTGGCCTAGCTCCTGAACGTCTTTCATCCCAAATCATCCCGGTCCCTTGGCCTGAACACTATGCAGTCCTCACTACCCTAGCCTCACATATTCCTAGGTCCCAATATCGTACGTGGACTTTACCCGAACATCTCTTGAAACATCCGTCACATAGATTCGATATCGAGACAGCCCTGAAGGATTACTTCGCATTAAACGCCACACCAGACATTAGCCCTCTTACATGTTGGGAAGCACACAAAATTGTTTTAAGGGGATCACTTCAACGTCAAATGGCCCTGTTTAACCGCGAACGCAAACAGCTTGAAAATAAACTAGTTAAGAAATTCGAAGCATTCCATAACAAATTTATGAAGAATGCAACGCCGCACAATAGAACCTCTCTTGATAATGCAAGATTGGCCTTTTTTTGATGGACAATGCTGAGAATTCTTTGCGGCGCTCCAGACACAATCACTTTATGAAGGCTAATAAGCCTGACACACCCTTAGCTCGCTCTCTGAAAAATATTACGAAACCCAATAAAACTATTCGTCTAAAGCTCGCTAAAAACCATATAACCAGCAATCCTCGTAAGATTCTTAATGAATTCAAATCTTTATTAGCTAAGTTATATAAGGCTGAAGATAATTTCAATGTCCCGCTGGCGGATAACCTATTCTCACAACTCCAGCTCCCTAGTCTGACTGAAGCTGAAAGAACCAGTATGGAAGAGAACATTACAGTAGATGAAATAAAATTAGCCATTAAAGGGCTAAAGCTTAACAAGCGTCCGGGCCCTGATGGATTTTCAGCCTTATATTACCGCACATTTTGCTACTTCCTCTCCTTATACCTAGCAACGGCCCTTAATAGTATCCTAAAAGGAAACCACTTTAAATGTGAGTCCCTTACAGCACTCGTTTGCATGCTTCCCAAACCCCACAGCGACAATACTATAAGCCCAAACTACAGGCCAATTTCACTATTGAACCTGGAACATTAAAATTCTTACAAAAATCCTAGCCACGCGGTTACAGAGGTCAATTGGTAGACTCATACATAAGGACCAAACTGGTTTCATTCCTTTTCGCCAAGCTAGCGACAACATTCGACGCGCAGTTCTTTTGGCCCAGATAGCCAAATCTAGGCAGATCCCTGTTTGTTTCCTCTCTATCGATATTAAAAAAGCCTTCGACTCAATCTCATGGCAATATATGCAATATACCTTGCGTAAATGGGGCTTTGGCCCTCATTTTTTGCGATGGGTCATGGCTGTATATGACAACCCATGTGCTTATGTAAAATATGCAGGATTCAAATCGGATATGTTTGATATCGGACGAGGAACCAGACAGGGATGCCCACTATCTCCTCTCCTATTTGCACTAATGATAGAACCACTCGCTCACATGATCAGGAACACCCCTAACATCTCAGGGATTGAATTAGGTGGTCAACACCACAAATTATGCCTTTTTGCTGATGACATTCTTATATTTCTTTCATCCCCAGTGGTCTCGGGTCTGAATCTATTGCCTAAACTAGATAATTTTGCTGAAATTTCAGGTCTAAAAATGAACCCTAAGAAATCAGTAGCCCTAAATATCACTCTAACGAACCCTGAAGTTGAGGTACTGCAAAATTCCCTCCCATTCTCGTGGGCGCCTAATTCAATGCACTATTTAGGCATCTACCTTACTGCTGACCACACAAAGCTGTTCTCATATAATTACCCCAAGTTATTGAAACAAGTATCAGAGCTACTTGCCCAATCGTCCCATCTACCTATCTCATGGCTAGGTCGGATTAACGTGGTCAAAATGGTCATGCTGCCTAAATTTCTATATTTATTCCAATTCCTCCCTATACCAATCCCCTCTTTTTTCCTTAGAATTTTGCAGAAGCACGCTATGGAATATATTTGGGGTTCATCTAAGCCCCGGACGAATAGAAGAGCTCTATTCCTTCCCAAGCTTAATGGATGGCTAGGAGTACCAGATTTTGCTAAATATTATAAAGCTGCCCAAATAGCATGCCTCACTAAATACCACGCCACACAAGAGGTCCCCATTTGGTTGGCAATTGAATCAGTTGAAGTGGACCCTTTATCAGTATCCAACCTTCTGTGGCTAAAGACATCAGACCGTAGGTCTATACAACTTCCAATTATTAAACATAGTCTCAATGTCTGGGACAGCGTCAGAACTAAACATCAACTACAATCTAAGCATAATCCTATGTTGTCTTTCATGAAAAACCCAGCGTTCCCACCTGCATGGGAATCTCCAACAAGCTTTGACCAGTGGACCTCCCGTGGATTGCTTAGATTACACCACTTGGCTGCAAATACTGACATAGTCACATTTCCATCATTGACAGAAAAATATCAGTTGCCCAACAAAGAGTTATTTAGGTATCTTCAGATTAAAAATGTTTTCTCACAGTCGGGTACAAACAGGACTCAGTTAAGCCACACGTCACGGTTTGAACACTTTTGTAATAAAGATACGCATGCGAGGGGCCAAATCTCCCAATATATATGCAACTGCTTACTTCCCCGAACACCCACATACCGAAATATGCACAGTTATGGGAGACTGATCTCAAATGCAATTTAGATACGGCTGATTGGTCGGCAATCTGGGCTTCTACCAAATCATTCTCCTTTAGCTTATTCACCATTGAAACAAACTACAAGGTCCTTCTGAGGTGGTACTTAGTCCCTGCATGTATAGCGAAGTTTACACCTTCCTATTCTGCAGCATGTTTTAGAGGTTGTCCAGACCCTAGCACCCAAATACATATATGGTGGTCTTGCCCGGTGGTACAAATATTCTGGAAAGACATATTCGCACTGGCCTCACGAATTTAAACTGTTTCTCCATTTACTGACAGCAGCCAAACAAACTATTGCTAAAGCATTGAAAGCCCCTAGTCTTAATGTAATAGAAGCCAAAAACAGGATGACCAACTTCATGATTCACGCTAAAATAGATGCCTCGAATAAAGAAATAGACCACAAATTTGAACTTACTTGGAACCCTTGGATAACCAAATGTCTCCCACCGGAGTTTGACTTAAAAGTTCTACTTGGTAAGGGTATACCAGCCTAATGTGGGGGTCTTGGGCACTCTGCGGGACATACCAGTGGACATACTCTCCCTCTCCTCTCCTCTCCACTCTCTTCTTCTCTTTACCTTTCTATCTTCTATTTTGTTTTGTTTTTTATTCATTGTTTTGCCATACTTCAGGTCATGTCGTTTTCGGAAATTATCCATGCAATATGATATTGCCTCTAATCGCTCAATAAGGGAGCAATGTTGGTTAGAGGACTAGTTTTCCTAAATGCACTGTTCTATCGAACCTTTTGGCAGGCATAGACCGTCTAGCCGTGCCAGCCCCATTCCCGAACAGCCCCGGCGCAAACTAGCTCCCAATTGGGGCGCCTGGGCGAGTATGGGAGGGGCTCGGTTTTGGCCGGGCTGGTCATACGATACGTACCGGTGTTACACGGCACTCAGTTTAAAATTATTACCTCTTGCCAGGGATCTGTCGCCCACTGCAGGCCCATCTTAAATCCCACTTTTGCACTACGGTTATTAATCACCTATGTAAGACAAATGTACAATGCATGTTTCCTTTAATGTCTTACCAAGTATACCAATGTATGGTCCTCATTCTTTTGTATCTGTTCTTTTATTTACTTAAAACAATAAACAAATTGAATTTAAAAGAATAATCTGTCTTAAAGTAAGTTTTTACATTTGCAGCCTAACTGGGATACCATTTGCAGTTTTGTTATCTATTCTGGACTTTCCAGCATGGAAAAATAGTTCTTGGTAGGTATGAGGGGGCTGAGCAGCTGTATTGCCATAGTTAACCCTGTCATTATTGTACAGGCAGATCTTCATTATCAGTTGTAAACAGGTTTGAACATTGCCTGCCCTAACAAAGGGTTAAAGGTGTTGAGGCTGCATTTCTTGCATTGTATGTTAATGGAGACAGACATGGGACAGGCTCGCTCAACCATGACATCTCTTCCTGAGAATCTTTTTTCTTGTTTATTTTTTTTTTGCCATGCTGTGTGAATGAGAAAACAAATATACACCCTGTTCCAAATTATTATGCCAATGATATTTTTCTCATTTACCTAAATAATTGATGCAAACAACAGTCAGCATAATTCTCATGTTATCAACTATTAAGAGTAACAAACGTAGTTAATAAATCCATTTACTCTTTTTATAGTAACCGTATTATTAAACCTTGTCCCACATATAAACAAAAGAGTAAGTGTGTCGTACCGTTTTTTTTTTATTTGTTCTTTTTTCTAAGAGTCCTTCTCTACAGTACCAACTCGCTCGGACAGGGTACAGACAGAGGTAATTGTATGTTACGTTCTTTACGTCGGAGTTGTGGAAATTGGGAAACAATCCCGTCCGTTACAAGTTTGGACAAATGTTGACTATTACTTCTAGACGGACATGTTATTACTGTCCCAATTGATACCGTTATGTCGACGAGTCGGG